>VXBA01002271.1:257428-347549 GCA_013399895.1 Serilophus lunatus
CAAGGCAGTGGGGTGCCGCCGCCTCCGCGTAAACATCACAGCCTGTCACGCTGCTGCCGAAATGACATTTCGGGGACGGGTTTAAACGAAGCGACTCCCCGCTGTCAAGCCGCTCCCGTCGCAGGGACATCCGGCAGCCCGGGGGCGAACCCCTGGGGGAGGCTGCCCGCAGGCGGGCGAGCGCTAGAGGAAAGCCTTTGCACAAGCCCTGCGAGGCGGTGAGGTGCCTCTTCCCGGTCATTGTCTGTGTGACACGTTTAGTAACCCGGTCCCTGGCTAAGCACAGGCAGCGGGAGCCACAAAACCCACGTCAAAGTGCTGGGGAAACGCTGTTAAGGGATTGCACGTGCAAATCTGGCCCTTTTTGCGTGCGAGCCCTGGTTTCTGTTCGGGCTGTTGATCATATGAAGTTGAGCCGCGCAAGTTGCTAATGGTGTAAGACTGCAAATCCTTTCCTCTGTAAATAGTTAATTTCTTTTGTTTCAAAGGGGAGAAGATGGTGTGAACAGGTAAAATAAGCGAGGCTTCAGCAATCCAGCCGAATTAACCATGTAGACCCTGGAGTGGTACCCCAGCAGCAAAACAATGATGGTTTCCACTAATTTTCTTTTAAAGATACATTTAGAGGCCTAATTGCTCGTTACTTTCTTTTATATTTTTTTTTCTTTTAACATGTTGGGGGTGTTCTCTATCGGAGACACCATTTTACGCCAGCACAGCGGCAGGGAAGTATTTTTAGCGGTCTCCCCTCCCGGGCGGCTGCGGCGTTTCGGCGTTCCCTCCATTGGGTGGAACACGGCGCCGACGCGGCGCCCCCCGCCGCCGGGGAGCCCGGCCGGGGTGCTCGGCCCCAGCCCTGCCCCGGTCCTGCCCCAGCTCTGCCCAGTCCTGCCCCAGCCCCGCCCAGCCCTGCCCCAGCCCTGCCCCAATCCTCCCCCTGTCCTGCCCCAGTCCTGCCCCGGCCCTGCCCCAGTCCTGCCCCAATCCTACCCCAGCCCTGCCCGCCTCCCGCCGCGCCGCGGGGGCCGGGCCTGCGCGGCCGCGCCGGGCACTGCACCGCGCCGTGGAGCCGGCGGGATGGATGCGCGCAGCGCTGCTTAAGGGATGCGGGGTGAGGCGGGGTAAGTCAGCAATCTGCTACGGATGCTGTTCTGCTGCAGTAATGTGGTCTCTAGGGGAACTCGGGCTTGATGCATGCTACGCTGCCTAGGCTTCCTCCAGCCCGTCGCCTCTCTGCTGCTCTTAAATGGAGGTTACAGCTGATCCATCAGCCACGGAGCTGCACGCATGCCCGTCTTCTCAGCCTTCAGTGGTGGAAACTTATTAATTTCTGCCTTCTACTTCAGGCCCGTTGGTTTGCTGTCTGAAAGCATTATTACTTTTGTCCATGTGGCAAAATAATTAGCATACAGATGAGAAGGGATCCTGCCTCTGAGCCTCAGTCGCAGGAGAAGATGTGCAGTGGAAAGTTGATTGGATGAATGGAGAACAAATGGTGGGCGTTCAAAAGCATTAGGAGAGTTTTGTTGTCGTGGAGCAGGTTTGTCAGTTTTCTGGGAGAATCTCGTAAGATGGAAGGCAGGGTGGCTGGTGCCGAGACGACTGCTTGACAGACTGTGGCCTACTTGGAGGTGCACGTTTGGACTGCATGCATAGATAATTCCTTTGGACTACTCTGTTTTGCAATTCTACGGCTTTCCTTTTGCTATTTCCTCAAGGTAAATATGTCCTTTTGTCACTGTTGTTGTTTGCAGGGCACTTTGCTGTTGTTGACAAAGTGATGGAAAGTTCAACTCTTTGGGCAGTTAACAAAGGACTAGCTGGGATTTATACTTCTCCCACCCCAGCTCCTCAACACATTCTCCTGTGCATAGAGCTGGAGGAGGTTGAGCAGCTCAGGGCCTGATCCTGCTCTCCCTGAAGTCAACGGGGAGTTTGACATTGCTTCCAGTGAGAACGGGATCGAGCTCTCAGTGATTGTTGTTTTAAAAACGACTCGTGGAAATGTCAGATTTCTCCTTCCTATTTTCTAGAACAATGTGGGCAGACCTGTAAAATTAGCAACTACTGTTTCAATGAAAGACCAGCTGTGATTAATTTTGATTGGTGTGGTATGCATTTTGTTGGCTGAAAGGAAAAAAAAATGCTTATTTAACACAAACTCACCAGTAATGCTAAGTTGCTGATTGACAAATTATTAGTGATTCTCTAAGTTCCGAGTATCTTTGTTATATATGTGTCCTTACAAAGGCTTCTTTTTTGAGAGGACAAAAAGAAAAGAAGAAAATAAACAAGCTATCTGTGAATTATGTATTTTTTTGCCAGATAATAACACTGAGTCAGGCTGGAATCCCACTTCTCGAACAGAGCATCCATTGATAGGCATTTCTTATATAATTCTGGTGCTGTGTATAAAATATGGGGAACTTTAACATTTAGTTATATTTCCTTTTTGTTGTGTAGTCATTTAGGAATATTTTTATCCAATTTTAATGATTCCTAATCTCCTTAAAAATGGTGATTTTCATTTTAACTGACCTAATTTTGAAACTGCAGTTAAGGTTGGGGTTAAGTATAAATTATTATTTGTTGTCTTTACATAGTTCTTGTGACTATTTTAGAACAGTTTAACAAATTATTTGCTTTAATTTGAGTGATGTGGGGGGTTTGTTACCCTTAATTATCTTTTTTTTTGGAGAACAACAGCTACTGTTCCAAATGATGTTTAGCTTTTACCTTCCCTGCTTTTTTTTTTTTTTAATTGTCGTTTCAGTTTTGTGTGATATTTGTTGGGCAGTTTCTGAGAATAAACTAAAAGTCTTTGTCATGCCACTCTGCAAACAAAAAAAAAAATATTGGAAGAAACTGTTAACCCTTAGTAGGCAGATAGCAGGTACCCCTGATGATTTATTAAGGGTGATCAAGTTTGGAATGATAAGGTTAAACTTGGTTGCTGTAGTGCAGTCTAGTGAATGTGTTTGCAATATGACACATTTAAAACAATTGAGATGGTAACGTAACACTTCGAACACTAGAAATGCAGAGTGATGCAAGACTGTATGCAATAAATTAGGATTTTCACTGGGGGAAAATAGTAATGCTTGTGTTGTTCTAAAAGCTACATTGATTTATCAAGTGAAACAAAGAAGAGTAAATGATTACAAAGAGTAACTGTAGAATTAGGTACATTTTAAACCAATCTAACAGTGAATTCCATTTTGTATGAATTTTACAGCTTGAACTTTTTGAAGAGTGAATGTTCTCTCCTCTTCCTTCCTTTATTTTCTCCAATAAGGGCAATAGTTAAATGCTAAACATTTGCAGTGGTTTCTTTGTTTTAGATTCAAATACCCAGTTACTGCCCACATTTTCTAAAAGGGCATCAGTTTTATTGTAATAGTTCTTACTTCATTGTGTGACTTTGTTGTTTCACTCTATAGTCTTGGATCTAACATATTATAGAATTGAACAACTGTGTGTTTGGAGACAAAGACAATTAAGAAAAAAGAGGAGCTACTTCAGTATAATCAGAGGTGTATTATTTTTCCAGATTTGTTAAAGACTATTTTTGAGGGTCTCTTTTTTCCTATTCTTTTCTATTTTGTTATCTTTTTTTTGTTGAGGAGATGAAGACGTTATGAGAAGGAGAGTTTTGATTACATACACATACGTGCAAACACATATGTGGCAGTTTATTAACTAGGCACAGAAACTTTGCTGTATGAATGGCAGAAAAGGGACTGTTTTGAAAACTGTTATGCGCCAGTCAGGCTTTTATGTGGACTCCAAAAGAATGAAAATATAATTCCCATCCATCAGCATTTCCATGGGAAATGAGCATGGGCATTTCTTTTTAAGTGCATTGCTCAAGCACGTTTACAAAACAAAGTTGAATTTATTTTCTTGCTCAACTCTGAGGACAGTCATTGTTTTTTTGAGAGATTCAGTGGTGGAAAAGTACTTTGATATTACATAGGTATACAGCACTGAATATCCTCACGGAAATACTGAATTTAATATTTCTTTGTCTGAGCTTGATAAATGTTTACATCATGTTAATCAACTTTTCCATAAGGATATGACATTCTTGGTAGTAGAGTACCAGAAAACTTTATGGCTGTGGATTACTTGCTGACCTTTTCTTTCTCATAATAGGAGTGATGAGAAATGCTAATAAGATTATCTGTGATGTTTTAATAAAAGTGCAGCCAGATTTCTATGGAATGAAAATGGGTACAAACCAAATAGCATCATCTTCTTCACGCGTATCCTAGATTAAAAAGTCACAAGGAGAGCAAATCAAAGCTTTTTTAGGTTGTAGACAAAGATTACCTCTTTAGAATCCCTCACACTATTTTTCTTTGATTAGATCCATTCTGCCTATTTTAGCCATAAAGAAAAAATCAGCAAAATGTAATGAAACTGAAGTGAAGTGGTTGTGTGTGGAGGGGAGGTGGATGTGGAGACAGACAGAAAAAAAATCACAATAGGATTTTTTATCCCTTAAAAAGGATCATACTTCTAGTCATGAAAACAGTAAACATTATTATTAGATCAGATTTAAAATCTGATCTCAGATCAGATTTGCAGTGTGTTTATATTAGTTCAATATGTTTGCACTGAAGCTGCAGATGTGAAACAGTCACCAAGTAAGGAAACTGGCCAACTTGGTTGTGGAAATAACCAGGGCTGCAGGGCACCCCATAAAGATCCATCAAATCGGGTCAGTACAGGGCTGTCTGGTAGGTTGTAAACAATAAGAAATCAATGTTGTGTCTGCCAGTAGGCCCTTTGGTTTGCTGAAACTCCCACCTGCCTAATGCATCTGGGCAGTTGGTTTCAGAAACCAGTTTCCTTTGGATAAATTTTATGTTTCTTAAGGGTCTCTCATAACCAAGTGGATTACAGCTCTGCAGCAGGCAAACTCATAACCATCTGTAAGGTCACAGATTACCAACCAAACCAGCACCGGGATCTATTATTTTTTGAAGTATTAAAGGTCTGTATTTCCCGTACCTTGTGTCAGCATGGCATTTTTCATCAGGAAGTTGATTACAGAGGGCACAGTATGCTACAGATGTTTGTTCACTTGGCCTGACTTCTGGTTCAGTTTGAATCTGACAAGTGTTGTCAGATCTGAAAGTGTTGCTTTATGCAGTGGTTGGAAGTTAGTGCAAGGCAGCAATTTAAAAAAAATATTATTTGCATGATATGTTTTTTAAGATGCTGTTTTGTTCCTCTTTTGCATGAACCTGCTCCTGACTCCAAAGGAAATAGAGCAAAGAGAGGCAATAGAGCTTTGGAACAGGTTTGTAATATTTTATAGAGTGAGAGGCCAAATAGATTTCTTGTGCAGCTCCAGTAAAATCAAAAGACAACATGTCTCACTCTCTCATGTTTTTGTAGTTAGTAAGATTGTTAACAGTCAGAATGTAATGGAGAGTGTAGTGACCATGCAAAAAAGCCTTTTGACTGTTCTCTGAATGGCTCATTTTTTTCAGGCTCTCTGGTGATGTCGTCTCCCCCATGTCCTGTCCTCTCTAATAGAAATAGTGATACTTACTTGAAAGATGTAATACTGCAGTATTTATATTACATATCAATAGCTTGCTTTATTTTGCCAAGGGAAATCCCCTTTTTTCCTTCTGTCCCTAGCCAATACTGGAGGATATTACCAAGGGAATAAAATTTTATGCCTAATTTTAGTGTTCCTCTGCCTAATGTAGTGTGAATAAGTACCATGTTACAGCATTTAACCTAGTCCATCTTTGTCACTTTCTGAACAGTTCCTCAGTTCAAATAAAATAGTCAAAGTGCAGAAAGATAAGATCTCCAAGGTTTGTTTTGAGGATAAACCGTGGGGAGTAGATGTTCTGGCATTCCTTCCAGTGCTGCAGCAGGGCTTCTCTCACTTAAGGAATACCCTTGAAAGGGGTTTCCCAGGCCTGTGATGATACTATGAATCAACGGCTTATGCATTTATTTCTTGTCTCACTGCAGAATTAGTTGTTAAATCCAATGTATTAGTTTTCAGCACTGGTGTTTTGTTTTAGTAATATTTTCAGAGATACTAGCAATTCCTCTGTTGTCTGAAGAGGAAAAAGCCCAAGTTTAAATAAGAAA
The DNA here is from genome assembly GCA_013399895.1 of Serilophus lunatus. Taxonomy (NCBI): domain Eukaryota; kingdom Metazoa; phylum Chordata; class Aves; order Passeriformes; family Eurylaimidae; genus Serilophus; species Serilophus lunatus. Next base: position 263,552 of record VXBA01002271.1, read on the forward strand.
CTATGTTTATAACAACTTTACATACATCAGGGCTGTCATTTATGCAATCCTTGCACAAATATTCAGGATTTTCTTTTGGATATGTGCATATTTAGGAAGAAATAATACTGTTATGTCATAGAAAGTGATAAGGTTGAGTGCAGGGCTTTTTGTTTTCTGTGCATCTTTATCGTGCTTTTGGTATGTCTAAGACAAGTTGTTATGAATTCAAAATAATATTTGCAGTGTCTCGCTTATGCAGCATAGTTTTATTTAAAAATCCACAAAAAGACATTCCTTGGATTTAGAGTTGACACTAAAAAGTAATGCTTGTGTTTTTTCAGCACATGCAAACACAAAGTCCATTTCTTTTCTTGCTAGGAAACACCCAGAGTTTACACAGGCCAAGTTAAACTATCCTCACACATAGAAAAACCTGTCTATTCCAGCAGCGGTAAGATGCCGGCACAGTTGTGTTACTTATTTACTAAGAGAAACAAATTTACTAAATTCATCAAGAATTTCATAATCCTGTGATCCTTTGGCTGTGATCAACCTGCATCCAATTTCAAACTCCAGTTTTCATCAAACTCCAGATCTCATTACTTCCAGTGAAGAATAAACATTTTTTCTCAACCTTTTGAAATATGCTGCATGTTTGGATCTACTTGATCTTAAGGGCTTTACTCTCTGTGGAGTTATTGGACCTCTATATTCCAGGAAAATAGCATTCTTCAGTCCTCAGGGATAGTGGGCGCATGCCAGGCTGCAGCATTCCCACAGAAACTAAGATGGTTTTTGGACATTGCAAGTACAGGAATGGGAAAAAGAGTCAAACATTCAATTAAAAGGAAACTGAGGTTCTCTTAACCAATACACAGAATTTGGGTGGTAAGGAAAACTAAAACTCCATGACCATTGGACGTATGCCCTCAAAAAAGAGAAGAACCACCTCAGAAGTGGATACAGGCAGCAAGCATGGTGAGAAGGATTAAACACAGAAGTCAGGAGGTGTACTTGGATGGAAGTCAGGAGTACTTCATGAACCCAAAGACCAGCTGGAAAAGCAAAGAAAGCTCAGGTAGGTTTATAAGATACTTCTTGTTTTTTGGTTCTTTTGGTTTTTTCTCCCAAACTTTCTTTCACAGCTCTAAGAACACATTCTCTTCGTTTCTTCCATCTCTCTCTTAGAATAGTGTCTCATTGTAAGAGAATAGGAAACAAATAAAACACCTTTCAAATAGCCAGTGGGTTTTTACATTCCTATATACACTTGTCAATTATGAGTAAACCCAAAAGATAGAATAAACTATGCCCAGTATTCATAAATGTATTCTAAATATATGTACATGTATGTAGGCATGTAGAATTCCTGTGATTAAATGTCAGTTCTTTTCATGCAGGGGCAAAAACATTGGCAATGAAGCAGACACCTCAGCATGCCATTAAGCCAGGTGGGAAACAAGACTGTTAAAAGCAGTGTTTAACTGGTGCCAAAACCATGTTTTCTTTGAATAAAATGTAGATGTGTAGTAGGCCCTTCATACATGAAGTTCCTTGCTTTCTGAGAGTAAACCAAATTCAAAACAGTTTTTTTTTATTCAAGGAAACAGAGACATTTTGATGTTGGTTCAGAGAAGCTACTCACTGAATTAAACAATAGCAGCTATCCATTTCCATTCACAGGTTTTCAAGTTGATCTTTGCATGAACATTCGCTTTCATCTTCAGGACACTGTCAGCATTTTTTAGCGAGCATTCTTTAAACACTGAGAGTGAGGAAGGCCTCTTTTAATTCTCCTTTTACAGTGTGTTACTGCCTCACTGCTATCAGCTCTGGAGAAGCGCTTATTGCCAAAAGGCTGGTAACACGTCTGGGTGAACTCCAGCTGCTCTGAAGAACTTTCTCAGAGGTCTCTGCACTTCATGAACAGATCACTGCCATTCAGTCAGCAGTATTGCCATGTTTGTACAGTTGATATGTCTGATAGTCCACTCTTTGTATGCCAGCCCTACAAAAGGTGCCCGACTTAAAGTAGCCGTCACTGACAGACTTTTTTGAACTGCTTACTATGAGACTGACCCATTTCATATATTAAGAGAAAAAAGTGTATGTGGGAAAAGGATGGAGATTTTTATCTATGACCTGTAATCTAACTGTGGCTGTTTTGTTTTGTTGTTCCTTACCAGTGTCCTGGACTGAGAAGAAGCAGATGATGAGTAGAAGAAAGAAACGAAAGAAAAGGGTAGATCTTTTTCATAGGTCTGTTTGGCCTTCGTGACACACCATGCTGGAGAGAAGGCACACTTGAACAGTTTACTTTGAAGACTGAGCATCCTGATTTAGCAAATGCAGGCACTGCAAAGCAGTGTGGGACAAAACACCCAGTCATCTCACTGCAGCAGTCACTGTGCTTCATAGACAGCTCTGCAGAGCAGGGCTCATCCCATATACCTTCTTTCTTTACCTCATATCTGCCCAAGAGACAGCACAGATTGCCACAGTGTTAATTCTAGGCAACTCCAGTGGAAAATAAGGGCATATGACAAGAGTGCACATATGTTAATGACTCATGCACCCTGCACATTTTATTTATCAGTTTATGTGTTACTTGTTACAGTTAATAAATTTTTCTTTTGCAAAAAATGTGATGTAGTTGTTCTGTTTGAAAAACTGATATGGAACACCCTTTTCCTATACCTGTGCTTCTTGACAAATTCAGTAAAATGTGGTTAACTTGAAATTCAGTCTTTTTAGCAATCATAAGAACAGGTTACTCAAAGAGCAGAATAAGTAGATTAAAAGCAGTACTGCCAATAACACATATCAGAGTATGCTTCTGAGGCTTCCAGGAATTGTATTCAGACTGACTCTTATAATTGCTCTTTTGTATTTGGAATTACAAGTCTTTCTACTCTCAGTGAAAGCATCTTTATTTTGGGTTTTAGAGGTGTTTTTAATTTACCCAATATACATCAGAAGCCACTGAGCAATACGTGTATCTTTGTTTCCAGATGCCAGGTGAATCACTTCAGTAACTAGGAAAGAAAGGATAGAGCAGCTTTTTGAGAATTACAGTTAATGGAACAGCTCTCCCTATAAATATTGTGGTCTAGAAAACTGTCTTTGCATTACTATATTGCAAAAGGACTCCTAAAAATGTGAGCTCTTCATAGATTTTGTAATTTCCCAGAAGTTAGGGAGCCACCCTCCCTTCATGTAACTACTCATAAGTCTCACTTGTGTTTATGTGCTGGGAAGTTAAGAGAAGTGTAAATGGGATACCTTCCTAACTAATTTGTTTGCTTTCCTATACTTCACAAGAGTCACAATTACACCTTTATAATAATATCTATATTATATAGAGAGTACTATGTCTTTTTATAATCTAGGAGATTTGTCAACACCAAGTTGTGAACCAGGGTTTACAGGTTACCAGAGCTAGTATGCCACTAATTTCTCAATGTGTAAGTGCTTTTGAGTTTTGAGGTGTTTCCATTGAAAGGTTGATATAAGCTCAGCACACGATTAGGAACTGGAGTTGCAATATTCAGTATCTGAAAGCTTTTCTTCTGCTGTTGAGAATGCTACATTTGCACCGTGATTGTACCAAAGTATAAATACCATGAGTCTTGGTGTGTTTAAACCAGTTGTGGAATGATTCTACTTCATAGCAAGTTTTTTCTGCCTCCATCTTCTGCTTTTCTTCAATTTTATATATTTCTTGAAAAATCTCCTGATAAAATTGAAAGTCTGAACGTTCGGGGAAAACAGGTACTACAATATGAAAGAGGCCTAAGAACTCCACTGGTTTGTTCCATGGATGTTTCTAATGGTTTTATAGACTGAGTATGAAAACATGGAAATATTAAAATGAGGAAATGAAGGAAGAACCAGAGGCTTTCAAAAAATTCCCTGCAAAGAACATAGGAATTGGGGGAAGCTGAGCTTAGGCTCTTAAAATGCCTCGAGTAGAATTCTGGGGTCCCACAGTGCATTGCCAAACATTTCCCCTCACATTGTCTACAAATTGCATAAACTATCCTGAATTCTAAAATTCTCCTGTCTAATAGAGTCATTTATGAAGAAAACTTTATTTTTATGGACCCTCATACGTGCCTCTATGTAGTTTAAAGACTATCTGGATGATGCTTTTAGGATTAAGTGTGTGTTGTTCTTGCAAGGAACAGTAATTTGGACTCAATCCTTATGAGTTCCTTCCAACTTGAGATAATCTGTGATTATATGAATCAAGATAACATGATTCCTAGACAGACTGCATTCCCAAAAGCTATTGAGTGGCACAATTGCTTACTGGGAAAGTTTTCTACTGTAAACTAGACTTTAAAGAGATTTGCAATAGGAGAAATAGGCCTCTTAGTCATCTGTAGTATTTTGATGTAAGGAAGCAAGCAAGTCAGGATATTGCACATGTTCTTCATTTTTACTAGCTAAGGGATGAAGAGTAAACGAAAATTTAGGACTAGAAACTGTGAAAGCAAAATCAGTAGCTTTATGGCAATTTTTTTGTTGATATGTATTCTGAATTTCCATATAGGAGTATTACAGATTTCTGATCATAGCTTAACGTTCTTAAAGAAGAAATTTTAACCTCACTGTTAACTGTAACCTAAAATGGCTAAAAAATGTCTCAGTGTTCACTCATACTGTTATTTTTCCGCTGAAACATCAAAATGCTAGAACCATGGTAACAGCAAAAAGAATTTGCCAGACAGCTATATTAGTACAAGGAGACAATACGTTTGCATGGCTACGTTTACAGAGCCAGTGGCCTAATCCTGTTCCACTGAAGTAATTGGGAATTTGTTCAGGGGAGGAAAGTGTTTTGTGTTAGTTTCCAGGTTTTTCAGTGGTTAACTTACTTTTCTAATATGGCCTTCAAAGCAGTTTCATTTAAGATATAATTATTAACCCAAACCATTCCATTTATGGTAAAATTATTAACCCATGCTTTATCAATTGAATTCTTGATTACTTTATCATTTTGCTTGAAGGTCTGAATACTAATTTTGAGTTTGGCATGTTATTGCAGTAAGTAGTTTCTTGATCAACCAGTATCTTGGCTCTGGTAAGCTTAATAACAACATTCCCCAAGAGGTATCACATCCATGGCATAAGCCAAGAAGTATGTTACAATTCTCTCTAGAGGCAGATTGCTGCCCCTGTTTACAGGTAGCCTGAAACACTAATGATCAAAACAGTATCAAATGGAAAGACACAGGATATCAGTATTAATCAACCTTTCCCTTTACAAAGCAGTGTGTAACTGATATATCCACAACCATTTGTGGTAAGATCTTGATTGCTTCTGGAAAGCAATTTTTTAAAAACAACCAGTCTCGTCTCCTTTCCTTCATCTTCCTTGAAACTCTTTTGCTTGCCTTGAACTATACACAGAGATTTTACTCACATAATTAAAAAAAAATCTTCATGCAAATGAAGAATATAACAATTTGCTTTAACTACATAAACTTGTATATTCATCGTATGAGACAATAGATAAGTTTGAATGCATTGCTGCAAATCTTGAGAACCAGCTACATTATATATTAATAATTGCAGATGTCTACTGGAAACATTGAGAGAGATCATATGTTTTAGAAAACAAGATGTCTGTTTATAGACAGAGCATAGCAGAATAAAATCCTGATTCTTGTGTGGTTTCCTGGCCTGGGTGTTCATATTTCATACGTCTGTCCATCTGCTGCTCATAACTTAAATGTTTACAGAATTAAGGCTTAAGTCCTTGAAGTTCCAAAACAAAATAAACTACAATTTGTTAAAACCAGTGAACTTCCTGAAGCCCTTATTATGAAAAACTGTAAGTAGGGCAATAATGGAAAAAACATCCCAATATTTCTCCTTTCAAATGAAATAGGTTGACTTTCTATTAGAAATGGCTCTTTTAATATTTTCTTAATTTATGTTACAGAATAAATTACAATTCAAAATTCTTTAAGTCAAATTATTGAGTCAAACTTATATGACTTTACTACTGTCTGATTTGCCATAGATCTCAAATTAATGAGAATTAGTAAAGTTGCTTCATATGACAGAAATTTTCTGGAGCTGAAATTGGAAAGATTTATGTGGTACCATCTCCAACAAATTTACTTATTTCAGTGACACTGGGATCTGTGAATCCCTAAATTTTGCATAAGTGGCTTGTTTTTCCACACTCTTAGTAGTCACTTCTTGAAAACCTCATATATCTGGTTAGAAGACGTGAGAGGAAGGGGATTTTTTTTCAACATTAGACATGTGCATTTAGGCCTGCGTGATTAAAAAATAGTTTTCAACAAAATAGCTGTAATCACTTGAGGATCATTTACAACTTTAGATATTCTTGGTTTGTCACTGTATAGCAGAGATACAGAAAATAGATGTGGATACACCTCATTGCTTGTGTAATATTGTGCAACTTTTGTCATATGCTTATGGAAATTACAGTTAGCTTTGTATATAAATTAGCTGATGCTGCTTTGCAGTACACTGTTATGCTTTTGCCATTTTTGTTCTTTTTTAGATCTTCAGAGAATCATAGAATGATTTGGTTGGAAGGGACCTTAAAGACCATCAGACTCCAACTCTCCTCTCATGGCAGGGACACTTTTCATTAGACCAAGTTGCTCAAAGACTCATCAGGCCTGACCTTGAACACTTCCAGGGGTGGGGCATTCACAGCTTTTCTGGGCAACCTGTTGCAGAGCCTCAGCAGTCTCACAGTAAAAAATTTCTTCCTGACACCTAACCTAAACCTACCCTCGTTTGAAACCATTCCTCCTTGTCCTGTCATTACATACCCTTGTACGAAGTCCCTCTCCAGCTCTGTTTTAGGCTCTCTTTCAGGTACTGGAAGGTGCTCTAAGGTCTCTTCAGAGCCTTCTTTTCTCGTGGCTCAACAACCCCAAATCTCTCACTCCAGCTTTATAGGAAAGGTGCTCCAACCCTCCAGTCATCTTCATGGCCCTCCTCTGGACTTGCTGAAACTGTCCCATGTTCTTTGTACGTTGGGCACAGAACTGTAGATGGTGTCTCCTGAGAGTGATTTAGAGGGAAAGAATCACCTCCTTTGACCTGCTGGCCATGCTTCTTTTCATGCAGCCCAGGATGTGGTTTGCTTTCTGGACTGCAGGTGCACATTGCTGGATCATGTCTAGCTTCTCATCCACCAGCACCTCCAGATTCTTCTCCTTGGGGCTGCTCTCTATCCATTCTCTTCCCACTCTGTATCTGTGCTTGGAATTGTCCTAACCCAGGGGCAGGACCTTGAACTTGGCCTTGCTGAATTTTGCCAGCCACCTCGAGCCTGTCAAGGTTCTTTCAGGATGGCATCTCTTCCTTCCAGCGTGTCGACAGCATCACTCAGTTTGGTGCCAATGACAACAGAGTGCTGAGGGTGCTCTCCATCCCACCGTCTGTATCACTGACAAAGATGTTTGTCGATACCAATTCCAACCCCTGATGGACAACACTTGTCATTGGTCTACATTTGGATATCGAGCTGTTGACCACAACTCTTTTGAAAGTGACCATCCAGCCAATTCCTTATCACCGAGTGGTCCATCCATCAAATCTATGTCTCTCTGGTTTAGAAACATGGATTTTGGGCAGGACGGTGTCACAGGCTTTGCTTAAGTCCAGGTAGATGACATTGTTTTTTCACCCACCAATACCGTAACGCAATCATAGAAGGCCACCAAATCTTTCGTGTATGATTTGCCTTTAGTGAAGCAGTGTTAGCTGCTACCACTTGTCTCCTTATTTACCATGTGCCTTAGCATAGTTTCCAGAAGGATCTTAGTATTACTTAGTCATTGCCTCTCTTCTAATACAAAAGATACTTCGCAAATTAATAGTGTGTCTTGAAAGCAGATCTTCAAGTGTTAGCACTACCATTTCTAACCCATGTTACTCTCTAATTTTAGAGACTTCTTTTAAAAAAAATTTTCTATGGGCAAACAAAGAAAAGAAAGTGAGAAGAGAAAATAAGAACAGGGCCTCCTTAATGGTGGTAAATAGTATGATGGTAATTTTCAAATCTGTGACAGACGCTACTGGTTGAAGGGCTTTCAGTTTGATGATACCACTTGAGAAGTAATCTGAAAAACAAATGTATTAGATGAGCCATTACTAGCCTCTGCCTGGTGAGCTGGGTGGAGGGATGTGGTTCCTTTCTCGTTCCTCTGAATGAGTTTTCTCTCTTTTCTGTTATTTCCTTACTTGCCAGTAAGACAGTAAAACGATGTCTCCATCAAAATGGTCAGTATAAGTGCAAGGTGTGCAAATAAACCTGGTCTGGCTTCAATTACTGGCTTTGTGCTGGAATAGCTGTAGCAGGTACAAGGTGATTGAGATGATCTTCAGTTGGTGTGTTTTGGTTCTTTTTCTTAAAAACCAGTAAGAGCCTGGAATGTGAAATTTTATGAGGCTGATAGATTTACCAAGATAAGCAATCTAGTTTATTGAATAAGCAGAATTCATGTTTCCCTCCTTTTGTGTGTTTTGCAAGTAGGCTTTTTTTGAGATCAGGTTGATTATTAAGTGCCTGAGATAGCATGCTATGATCAAGTGACATTTGTACCTGATATGCTGTAATGAAATGCTAAAATTGTATATGCTGATCTAAGAATTAAAGAAATGTAGAGGTAAAAGTGCTTTATTTGATGACAAAAATAAAATTATAGTTATGACAGCTAGTCCATGTAGTTAATGCTCAGCCAAGAGCTCATGTTGATCTAGAGACCATATTTACAAGTTTGTAGAAAAACTAGATTGAAAAGGCTATCTGGAGGTCTAGTCCAATCTTCTTCTTAAAGGCATCCAAATCAGGATACAGCCAAAATAAAATCCAAAGTTCTGTCTGCACAACAGTGTGCAAGTATTGTGGAAGCACGTGAGAGGCTGTGAGAAAAAAAGTGTCTTTAAAGTCAGGTTCTTTATCTCTCTTTAAATGTGGTGATAGAGTATGCTGTTGTAGCTATACTGACTTCACCCCGTCTTGCCATGTACAGGTAATTTTATTTCTGGCATCTCCACATGTCACTGGGAATAGAAACATCCCTAGAGCCAAGAGCTGACTCTTCTGTTGGATCAGGTGGTGAAAGGGAATCCACAACATCTGCACAGGTCAGAAAGGAGGGAGGAAAATGCAAGCTGAAGGCCAGTTTATCTGAAAAATATCTTAAGAAAATCCTCTACCTACTTTCTTTGTTCTGAAAAAACATTTGCGAAAAGAAATTCTATTTTTAATCATAGAAACACATTTCTGTTGCAAGTTAGAGAAGATACAGTAGGAATCAGCTGAACACCAACGGAGAGATACCATGGTTGACCAAATAGGTCCTTCCCATTTTAAGTTCTTTTATAGAATGACATAATCTAAAGTGAAAAGTATGAAAAAGTTATGTAATATCAAGAGGAGTGTGACAAAACAGGTAGTCATGCACTTCACTAAACACAGCTTAGAAACAAAATGGGAGTAAGACAGTCCAGGTTGTTTGTTTGCTTAAGAAATCTCTATTTTTTATGAGGAAATACATTGACTTTAACATTAGTATTGACACTGTGGAATAGTGAAAGCTGGTAATTTTTGTGTTTCCACAAGAAAACATCATGCTGCTCTGTCTCCTGCCAGCCTTTATGCTAGTCAGTGTTGACCCTAAGCATTCTTTGACGTGTGGATGAGAGATGACACTGAGCTGCCTGATACAAAAATAAAATGGATAAATAATAAGATTCCATTTCCTTTGCTGGCCATAGAACACAGATGGGTTGATTTCACTTTAAAAAGGCAAAAATTGCCACCATGGGGACACAGCTAGGGCACTAAGGATCAAACTCTTCTCTTTGCATCACTAGTGTAAATATTATGTGTGTAGTGATTTTATGGCTGTTTTGAAAGTATCCAACTGTTGCTGCAAGAATAACTTGAATAACTTGGAGAAGACTGCAGGCCTAGCAGAATGTCAGGTGTGAACACAAGACTAGATCTGCAAGTTTTAATTAAAAAGAAATCATTGTAATTTATATTTTAAATTAAAAATCAGAATTTAAGAAGTCATTTTAGAGCCAGAGCTTCTTTCACTTAAAGCTCTACTTTTGAAGGAGGCCTTCAGAGACACATTTCTGACTTTAAAATACTCTGAAGTTTGACGTGATTTAGCAGTTTGTAGAATCTTCACTCACCTTTAAGGTTTTGATATTTTTTCACATGATATCAAACATGCTGTGACATCCGTTTTGCACTCATAGTGAAAATGAGATTGTTCTCAACAATGTCGAGATAAACATGGAGTCATAGAGGATACTGAGATGCAGAATCACTTGAAGCTGTATTCTAAGGCTTTGTGGCTGACAATGCAGATGTTCTTTTTCTGCAGGGACCATTTCTTTCTTCTGTGTGTTTACAGCACTTAGCACAAGGTGTTCAGTTGCATGACTTGGGCTGCTAGCAAGAATAACATATGCATGTTAGATATCCTGTAGAGACAATACTGCTGTTTTACTGTGAGTCAGGGTCAGATTGGGTGAAGAACATGGTGTCGACTTACTTGGCTAACCTGTGGGAAGTGCAACTTAAACTGTGTCTCTTGCTGTGGATTTGAGAGTGAAACAAATACTGGGCAATATTTTAAAAAAGCAAACAACACACTCACTCTTTGTGTTCTCCATATCAGTAACTGCAAAGCCCAAACCAGCAGAGTTTGGTTCATATATGGTTATAGACATTGTGCAGTTCTTCTGAGTATTGCTGCCATCCTGATGAACTCTCCATCATTAGTTGTGTTTTACATCAATGTGTTCAAAAGAAGGTCTAGCCCTTCTTGTTGATAAGGTAAATCACACTATTATAGTTGTAAGTGAGGCACAATTCCCGTTTGCCTCAAATCCAGGTATGTAAGTAATCCTGTGCAGGGGATTGCTTACGATACACTGTTCCAGGACATCTTTTTGATGTACAGGGTACTGCATACTGAAGACTCACTGTACTTTCATTACTCCAAACAATTTCAGCGGTAATCATCTCTGATTTTTGTAATGTATGAATGGATCTCTGTGGCAAGTTGAAAATTTGGCAGAATTAATTATAAAATTCCTGAATATATGATTTTTCTAAAAATATTTTTGAAATTAATATACAGTGATATGTCAGTCTCTAGTTACAAGCTACATTTATTATTAATTATTGGAATAAGTGACACTGTTTGTTTCTTGTACCTTAGGAAAGACTATGTGATTACTCAAATTTGTAGATAAGTGGCAGGGAAAAAAAAAAAAAGGGTTCTATACAAAGCAGAAAAAATACTTCCAGTAATGAGGTAATGCAATTTGACATATTTGATCTTGTTTTGGGATGAGCTAGGTGACCTTTTGAGTTCCTGTTTCCTGTGACTGCATAGCAGCAAAAAAATATCTGGGAAATAAAAAAACAGTGAGCAATCCCAGGAAGTGAAACTAAAGGATTTGTCTGTTGAATGAGGCTGATCCTGCCTTTTTGTAGACATGGAGCAGGTGGAGACTAGCTTAGCTGCTGCAATGATCTAGTCACAGTCACATAGAACTTTGTAGTGATGAATTTATAAAGGTGCAAAGTAAAAAAAGCCTAAGGTTTGATTAGTTTAAGCTTTGACTTGGGTCAGTTTCTTAGGAAAGCAAACACTTTTGAAAATAAGGACATTTCTAAAGTAAGGGGAAAATAATGCTGTGAAACTACAAGTCAAATTCTAATAAAAATATATGCACATTTGTACATGTCAGGCAAGATGAGTTGCATCATTGTACCTGTGATAGTCTAGGACTATCAGTCAGTTTTAGAGAGAATGATAAGTCTCTTTCATTATTTGGTTACTCTAGCTAATATATTTAAAAATTAGAGGAATCTTTGAAAACCAAAGCTTTTCTTTGATTCAGAATAAGAATGTTCTATTTCACGAGTTAAAGGAAGCAGCTCTGGTCGGAAAGCATGAGAATTGTAAGCACAGTGCAATGGTCCCCCTGAGTCCATGTCTACATAGTAGTAGAGTTACAGGCAGTGGGATCTGTGAGTGGTTTAATGTTTGTATTTTGGTAGTGCCTAGGACATTAGCCAATTTTGGGCTTAGGGGGAAGTTCTTCAAATATGGTGAGTAAATGTCCTCTTTCCTAGTTTGCACACAAGGCATGTGGGCTGGAACTGTGAGTCTTTGAGGACTGGTCTTTTAGCAGGATGGTTCTTAAAGTTGCAGCAATGGGTGACAATTTTCTTACATCTAATATTTGCAATGGGAATTTAGAGATTCAAAAGTGAAACATATCTCAGGACCTACACGTTTGCATAAGTGGCATAGCTTGTTTCCTACTAGCCTGTTTTGATTACTGATTGGGCCTCTGCTGTACATGTCCAAAGAGACTGGCAAAGTCTACATGATAGTATTTAAAGACTTACCTTCTATTCTTTAGACAGAGAAAGCAAATAGTTTGTGGTGAGGAGGAGAGACAGAAGACAAGATGATAGTTGACCCTGTTGAATATGTGCAAGAAAGAAGGATTTCTACAACAGTCAGAAGTAGTTCCAAAACAAGAGAAGTAATTGTTACCTGAGATAATGGATCCTGTGCCCAAACTCTGAGAGCAGATAAATGAGCCTGTTTACATTGGTGATTTAGCATAGCAATTTGTTAGTGATGAGAACAGCTTTCATGCATAAGGTTGTCGTACTCACTATAAGCAATTCTCTGTCAAAATTGGACCAAAACTGAGTTGCCTTGGCCAATCATATTGCTTTCATCTGCATATGTAAATACTGCTTAAATTTTTCCCTGGTTGTACATTTTGATTGGTTTCAGGAGGCTGCTTGTCATTTTAAGAGTGCAGCTGTTGCTGAGTAACAGTGCAGGAAAAGAATATCCTTACATTTTTAACCCCATCAGAGTAACAGGTATTTACCTGTTCATATTTAAATATTTCAGACAATTTCATTAGCAATAGAGAAATCTGTGTATCTTATTGGTTGTTACAAACTCTCTCCAGTGACTGGTTCCCTTATTTAGACATCCAAAGTTGTGCCACCAAGAAAGCTCACCTCTGCTTCTGGTGCTTTTCAACTGCTTCTGGCTTCAGAAATGCATCAGGCATGACCTTGGCTTGTACTCTGAGTGAAACTCTGAAAGTCACAGGCAGTTTTAGTCAACAGACTTAATTCTACCGAGATTTCATCACCAGAATCCAGTGTCTTTTTAAACATTTTGCTGATGATGGTCACTCTGAAAAGAACATGCCCACCAGTTCACATTAGGATCACTGGACAAGTTCAGCTTCTGCAACATCGGTATCAGAGTGTGTTGGAACGCACTGGAAGGACTTCAATTGCTATCTGTAAATTTTGGTAAATAAAATATAGTGCCCCTCCAAATTTGTAAGAGTTAGAATGATATCTATTTAATGGGCCTGAATGCTTACATAACTAAATGAATTTTTCAACACTTTAATTAATGCTTTGAGATACAGAAAAAAATTGATACACTAGACAAACCTGTAGACTTTGTTAGACATTCTTCTTTGCATAGGATCTGTTTTTTTCACATACTTTCTTTCATATCCTGTCTTGCTGATATTCTCCTCTTTTTCTGATGGCATTGAATTTTTCCATTTCACAGGGTGGTAGAAAGATGCCTGTAATCCCATTTTTGGTTCTTTATGTCTAATCCTGTGGCCACTGGCTATTTGGAGGATTTCTGAGACCTATAGATCAGGTCTTTCACACAGATATGTTGGAAATACATTATTAGTTTCCATGGATCTATTTTCCTTTCTTAGAAGAACTACCATTTGCAAACATCGGTTGTGTTTCTGTTATGCAATGATTGTTGAAAAACTGAAAAGATCTGAAGAAAAGACCATATGAAGCTATTAAAAATAGGTCTTTCTGCCTGGTATAATGCAATAGCTTTTGGTGAGCTGACATAGCAGGGCAAAATCTGGCCCTTCGAATTTGTGTGATTGCCTTCCCATCAGCATTGTCTGCAGTGTGAGACAGACTGATCAGCAGAATCAGGGCTTCATCTTCTGAGCAGCACATTGTCCTTGAACCTCCTGGGGCTGGAGAAGATTCCAGGACAGCAGTCAGGTCATACTGCAGCTGAGAGTGATGATCACTCTGTCCCAGCCCACGCAAGGAGTGTTTTGGCATCTGCTTCTGATGAAGCCCTTCACCTTCTCCCCTGCTATGAGCAGAGGTGTTGCTGTGACAGATGCCTGAGGTCAGGGAGCACATAAAATGAGAAAGAAAGGGCTCCAGGAGAGAAACCAGCTTGAAGCAGTGGATGACTTGTTTGGCTCTCATAAAAAAGAAAAAAACAACCCATGCCAGCAAGCCAAATGCTTTAGCACAACAAAAAGGATAACAACTGTAATTGGAACAAATGTCTGCACTTTCTTAATTAATTAATCATTAATTGCAATGAACATTTTATAGGTCACAAATTGTTTAAAGTTAAATCCTCCCATTATGTGAGACAGGTATATCCAAGACATATATCCTGTCAATTTGCTGTATTGATTTTAGCTATTAGTCAGTATTTTAAGAGGAAATGCACATTAGTAGATGTGTCTTGGAAATGATTAGTGTTGGCTAGAGCTAAGTATAGTGCAGGTGGGAGTGTGCAATCTCTCAACCAGAACTGCTCATGCAGTATAGTGCTGGCAAGGTGGTTCCCCTGATATGACACAGTTGAATAGCAGCTACAATTTTGCTGCAAGATGAGTAGTGCTTCTGTGACAGAGATAAAGCCAAGGACTTTAAGATCTTGACATTCAGCTGTGCCTTTTATCCTAAACTAGTTAGGGATAGGATGGGTGGACAGGGACTAAGTGCTTAGAGGTGAAATACCAATCCATTAAAGCACTGCACCACTTAGATTTCAGAGCCTGCAAGAACATGCTCTTACACCTCAGTATGAAGTTTGCTGTTCTCAGACATGCTGAACTAAAGTAAAGTGCTAAAGAAGGAGGTAACAGTCAGCTCTGGTAGCAAAGGGCAGCTCTGAATGCAAAATAATTTTTTATCTGAAAGGAGGGCTTCTAATAGGACTGCTTTAGGAAGTCCAGATTCTAAAACTTGGCACAGACCTTTATTCTCAGTGAAATCTTCCTGTAAGTCTTATATAGATAGGGTGGTAGGAAGATAGTCCACAGAACCTTCTGGAATCAATCTTTCTAGCATGTATCTGGGTTTTCTGGTTCTTGTGTGTTTTCCACCAAGGGCGCAGCAAAGGCTATTAGACTTGGAAGGAGGCCACAATGAATATTTTATTCAGTATAATCCTGCACCGGGTAGGATTTGGCAGTCTGGTAGTGAGAGGCTGCTGGCCCCAGTTGTCTTGCAATCTCTCTTCTTGTCTCCTTGGTTCCCTTCTTTCACTGCGTGTAAAAGCTGTGTTTTCATACTGTCTGATGGTGACAGAATTCCCTTAATTATCTCCAAGACTGTCACTCAGCCAAAGGGATTAATTCTTCATTTTTGTGGGATGGTAAAATCTATGCCTTGTTCAATGTTATCCTTCAGCAATCCCCATCTGATACAGTAACTCTGAAAACAAATTTCCCCATTTTCAAGGGAAAGAGGAAGTGTTATGACTGGTTATCCGAAAGAGATGCCATCTCTGAACTCAATTCAAAGTGCAGATCTTCACCTACATTCTTTACACATGAAATAGAAATTACCCACATCTTCAACTATGTCCTATAGTTTAGAGATTTTAAGGCTAGAAGGGGACTGTGGGGCACTTGGTCTGGTGTCCTGTGTAGTATATATACAACATAGTTCCTCATTTAGTATTTCATGTTTTGTGACTAACAAGTTCCAGCTGCATACTTTTAACTAGGCTTTCCTGAGTTGGCACGTTCTACCAAAGATGCAAGATACTGTGAAGTGGATATTTAATGGATATCTAATGGATAGCTGTTGGATAAATGGTTGCATTTAATTTAATAACTGAGAATTCACAGAATCACACAGAATAACAGAATCAATTAGGTCAGAAAGGACCTCTGAGATCATCATCATGACCGAACACCACCTTGTCAACTATACTGTCGCACTAAGTGCTGTGTCCAATCTTTCCTTAAAGATCTCCAGGGACAGTGACTCCACCACCTCCCTGAGCAGCCCATTCCAGTATCTAATCACCATTTCTGTGAAGAATTTCTTCCTGATGTCCAACCCTAACTTCCTCTGATGAAGCCTGTAGCTTTGTTGTCTTCTCCTATCACGAGTTGATTGGAAGAAGATGCCAAATTCCACCTGGCTACAACCTCTTTTCAGGCAGTTGTAGAGAGTTATAAGGTCTCCCCTGAGCCTTCTCTTCTACAGGCTAAACAACCCCAGCTCCCTCAGCTGCTTCTCACAGAATTTACACTCCAGACTCTTCACCAGCTTTGTTGCCCCTCTCTGGTCCTGTTGCAACACCTCAACGTCCTTCCTAAACTGAGGGGCCCAGAACTGGCCATAGCAGTGGTGTGGGCTCATCAGAGCTGAGTACAGGGGGAAAATCACTGCCCTTGTCCTGCTGGCCACACTATTTCTGATACAGGCCAGGTTGCCACTGGCCTTCTTGGCCATCTGGGCACACTGCTGGCTCATGTTCAGCTGCTGCCAACCAGCACCCCCAGGTGCTTTTCCACTGGGCCACTTTCAGTTTGTGGTGTGCTTATTCTTTCACATGACCTGTTCATGCTTCTTGGAGCAGCATATATGAATATATGAATCTGTATTTACAGTGAATTTGTCACTTCGAATGCTGTAGTGAGTTTTGCTAGTTTCTGTGGCCTCCTGTCAACGAGGTAGTGATTTTCTGCAGAGTGATCTGGGGCATTTTATCTTTCTCAGCTACCCATCTGAACACATCAGACTTTTTGTCTTCCTCGGAAGAAGCAAAGTTGTATTAGTAGTATGAGATACCAACTACTGTACTACTCAAATATTAAGGTCTTTCAAGGTGTTTTTTTTTTCCTGTTCTTTTGAAGTGATAAATATGAGTCTGAATGCTAGTGCAATGCTAGTGTATTGTGAGCAGCGTAACCATTTAGCTTGCAATGCATTACATGCACAGGAGCATATGCAGAACTCCAGGAGGTAGCGATTGGAAGACTACAGGCCACTTACTTTTCCTGTTCCTTTCTTTTCCATTGAGTAAATCTGAACCTGGACCTGATAATTTTAAACTCAAACCGCATTGGACAAAGGTGCTGCTCCTTCTCTTCCACTTTACTCAGTGTTTTCAAAGAAAAAGGTATCCAAACTGCAGCTGCCAATGAAGGAGCCATCAAAGGAAGTTCTCAAGATACTTTTTATAAAAAAGACACATTATTCATATATGCCTTCTTAATTCCTCTGGCAACTATGAAGTTAATTCAGTTACCTTAGCTACTTCACTGAGGATTCATCCTGTTCAATAGGGAATCAATTATTGTATTTTACAATTGTCATAAAATAAAGTCACATTCATGCAGTTGCAGGGATCAAATTAACTTCTTATTCCAAAGCAACTTGTTCATGCATGTGACTATGTAAATTTTAAACCCATAATATTTCAAAATATTGTAATAGTTAATAAAGACTTTTTCAAGCACCTTCCATGATCCTTGATGCGTATGTAAGCCCTGCATTAAAGATGGAGCATTTTAAATGTAGTATGGATAAAATTATCAGTTGATATCTGTCTATAGACTAAAGAAAAAAATCCCATGGTGATCAATTTGGAGGACAATTTCTGGGCATGGCAAAATTCACAATCCTATTTTTAAAATATTAGGAGATACTTTGTATTAGATATCCTAAAGCCAAAATGGTGCATCCCACTCTTGGATCTCATTTAAGATACACTGGTCTGAAATTAGTAACTAAGTATATCTGGTCAAGAACTGGTTACATTTCTTTCTTACATGCTAAATACAACACCAAGAATGAGCTTAAACTATTGAAAGGAAAAGGAGACAAGGGATACGTGCTTAATCTGTGCCAGCTTCTTCCATAGCTATAAATAACTGTGTTTATACACAACCCATTTTCTTGATAAAAAGTTCAAAGCAGTTTAGTAATTAATGCAGAGTATGCATTACTATTGTGGAAAAAACAGAATCACGTGGTCTCATAGTGACCATAGACCAAAATGCACTTGAATCTGTTCAAATGTAGGTTAATGCTCCTATTCCAGCAGCTGAAAGAAGTCCTTAGGTAATCATCATTCCAGAGTATCTGCTCTGGCTTGTGTGCATGCACCCACATATATATTGTGACTTTTGTGAAAGATAATAATGAACTGGTGTGTAGAATGGGGAACCTAAATGTTTTTGTTTGGATCAGACCTGGATATCAGCATTACATCCCATATGCTCAAGTTATTGTGACTCTGCAATATCATGCCTCAGGACTCGGAGCCATTAGCCAGCCCTTGGTATGAATAGCACCTTCAGGCACATGAAGTGATTCTTGGGGTTTTCCTGTGCAGGGCCAGGAGTTGAACTTCAGTGATCCTTGTGGTTCTCTTCCAACTCATAATATTCTGTGATTCTGTGATTTTGTTTTGTGTTTTTTGTAATTCATTAACACAAATGTTTTCTGAAATATCCGTCAGATATTCATGATTGGGCACTTAAACACAAGGTGCTGAACAGGACATAACAATGTTCTAAAGCAAAACACAATTCCTTCTTTCTGAGAGGGTAGGCAACTGTATCTTACAGTCTCAAGGTCAATCTGGTTGCCCAGTCGGCGATCACTGAGAAATTTTCCCAGTGTCATTAAGAGAGTCTTCCATGGTGCAGATTTAGATTTCTCTGGAGTGAGAGGCTTACTGCACTTGCAGAGTCATCTTGATGTGTTCTGGCTGAACAGTTTCTTGACATTTCTGAAGGAACTGCTTATTTTTGGCAGAGGTATACCCTTTGTGTTTTTTTGTGACAGAAAGCAGATTAGGAGGTGGTAATGTCATTTTCTATCTGATACCACTAAGGCCACAGTGATGAGCCTGAGCTTAGGCTACATGATACAATAATTCTTTTGGGTTATAATATTATTGGAATCTTTCAGTAGCTTGTTTGCTAACAATCTCTTACTTGGCCCAGTATTTTTGTTTTGGTTCATTGGGAGTACTGGAAAGACCTCGTTATTAGCTTTTTTTTTTTTTTTTTTTTTTCAAAATAACATTGAATTTCACATTCACACATACGCATGCAGTCAATAAAGGCAGAAATGCCCCTGTAGATATTGAAGAAGTTACCTCAAATGAACAGAAGATTTGTTACTCATATTTCACAGTAGTGTTATAAACAAGATTATCATAAAAAGAAGAGTTTGTGTTGAGTTTACCAAAGATTAGCAAGAATCTGCTGTGACTGTAAACGTTTACATGCATTTTGGTGTCTGGCAGTAGGCCAGACTGGGATGATTGCCTCATGTTAGGAGTCCACAGCGAGTACCAAGTTCTGAGGGAACTGAGAGGGAGGAATAGTCCTGGAGTGTTTGTAGAATGCACGAAGGGAAAAGTATTTGACCTTTTGATGTGGATGATAGGGCAGACAGTGGCCTCTAGAGGGCTTTTTGGGTACAGACAATCATTCTCACTGGTCCTGAGAGGCCAGAGACTCCTGTGCTATTTCATATCCTTTTTTAAGTGACCTAGTTAGATTTGTCAAAGCAGCTGAATATGATGAGAAAGTTTAGAGACTGGCACACAGACAGTGAAGGACATGACTACAAGGGAGCAGTGAATGATTGGGAAGAAAAGTGATCCACGCTTCTTGGTAGCCTGCAAAGAGGACAGTAACTAACCATGACTTCGGGGTCAGGCCGGTCTGAAGCAGCAATGATCTAATCTACACAATGTCAAATAACAAATAAGCCATTAAATTAAATTAAATTAATCTTCAAGACATGCACTCAAAGTTTAACCTGATAGCTGATGTTTTCACAAACATCTGTATGCTTAGCACATATGCTATGGATGAAAGTTTGATTTGTCAAGTAAGTAAAAGAAGAAAAAAAAATTACATATTGTTTGAAAGATGAGCTCATTTGTATTTAATGTGGTTTTAATTTATTTTGGATTCAGTCTTTAAAATGTCTTTATTGCTGCTTTTCTGTTTACCTTTATTTGACATTTGAAACATTTAATGATGTAGTTGCCAAAAGAAAAAAAACCAACACCAAACCCTCTAATGTCTTGGTATGGTATTTTAGTATGTCTTTAATCTGAAAAATATTAATAATCCCATTGAATGTAGAGCGGGTATTAATGGTCTTCAAGCTGAATATTTTGGTCTTTGAAAGATTTAAGACTCACTGTCTTTACCTTAATAGACTTAGACTGGCTGTCCAACAAATTCTATGATGTGCTCCAAGTAAGAAATCTGAAAAAAAGTGAAATAAATATCAGGGGTTTTTTTAATAGTCACAGTAATTTAATAGGCTCATTGTAATACAGTGGTTATAAAATTTTCGAACAGAAATATAATCTAGCTGTTGGTGCCCATTTAGTGTGCAAAGTGCTTATTCCTCTCTTAAGAAACCAAGCAGCTAAGATGTAGTAGCTGATTTCTTTTCTCCCGCCCTGTGCTGTTCATCCAGGGCAATTCTATTTGCTTCTGTATCACCAAGGGCTACTTGGTGGATTCTGAGGTGGTCCAGAGGCCTTGTTTACAAGTTACACATATACTTTGCTCTCTGTATTTGTCCCCTAACATTACTTTAGCAGAAAAGGTGACTGACTATGAGAGAAAGAGCATGATTGGAACCAATGCAGCTAAATTGCATGTAAATGTCACTTCAAATTGAAAGCATTTACTACTCATATGCTGAGAATTGTGAAGTCTTGTACTCTGGTTCTAGTGTTTGCAGCAATTCCAGTCCCAACGGGGTGAACAACCTGCATGATCTGTCTCTGCTGACTTCTGTCCCCTGCTGCTCTCCTTGCAGACCCTGTTGCACAATAGTTGTTTCACCCTTTTCAAAATCCAAATGAAATTTGAACAGTACACCTTACTGTTGGTCAGTGATGTTGCTTATTCCATGGGGCAGATGTGTCCAAGTTAGATTAATGTCCTAATTTTCCAACACAACTAGACTTCTCTTACCAAAATCTAAAGGGTGCCAGAATGTCAATTGTCTAAGCATTCCTGCTCTCACATTTAATTTACCCTGTAAGTGTGCAGGTCCATGCATATATGCCTTCTCACATGTGATCTGTTTGTATTCAGTGTAATCCCATTACTATGGTTCCCATGCATCTGGCAGTCCTTAATGTGTTGGTCTTCATGACAGTCTTTCCAGACAGACATGCACTTTTATCCCATATTACAGAGAGGAACCTATGTCCCTTTTTTCACAGTTGTACAGGAAGACTGTAGTAGAGTTGGCATAGGTAATGACATGGCACTCACTTGATTATCCTTCTTCGTTTTAGCAGCAATATTGTAATCTGGCAGAAGATATGGGTACCTTTAGTTTCTTTGCCTTTGAATTTTGAATACCTGTGTCTTTCTGCAGAGGAAGCAGCTATTTTACTGGCGCGTGTGACAATGTCATACACTCGATGAGAATATTCCTCTCAGCTTTTGTTATATGTTTCATAGTTTCATGATTTCATTCCAAACTATCTAGAAGAAAAAAAGGAAAACTAAAATAAGTGTCAGTGGAAAAATTAGTTTTTCAGATGGAGATGTGACTGTGCCTATGAGAAAACATGGCATGATAAAAGGAAGGGATGACATCGGGTAAACCAGGCAAGAGGGTAGGACTGCAAGGGAGGTTTAAACAAGATAAGTAGAATAATGAGGACAGCTGGGATATCTACGCATAGCAAACAATTTGTTTGGCAAATTTGTCCTTGTTCCCTCTTTGTGAATTGTGTATGAACAGATTTTTTTTCGATTTTTTAGTTGTTCAGAACTGTTTGACAAATGTATCTTGTGAACAGATTTAACATATGCATTGCTGGTGGACTTTCTTTGTACCATATTCTCATTACTACTGTTGGATGGCTGATGGCCACAGCCATGTATTATTGGTTCTGTGCCTTCTCTAGGCAGGGTACTGAGCTGCTGGTATGTGACCTGGGTGACCACTCTCAGCTGTTTATTCCTCACAGTGTACATTTTAAGAACAATTCAGGGATTTTTTTTGTTTTTAAGAATCTCCCTGATAAGATACAGGAATATTGAATGCTGTCAGTAAGGTCAAGGTCAGTTTACATGACAGAAAAAAAACTATTTTTCCACACAGAGTATATTTGCAGTGAATAACTTAGCCAACTGCAGACACTGTAAATCCACTTTGGCAGATGGTTAAGTCTATGCTTTGACCCTCGTTTTCACCCCAGGGATTGTTTCCTGAGTGTGGCCTCATCTGGGTTGGCATTTTAATCTGAAAATACTTTTTAGGATGTTACAAAGCTGTCTAGATGAAGTTACAAATTTCAGTGAATAAGAAATGAAAAGATTACTAGAAACTTAAACATCATTTGTTTGATTTTTTTCATACCTTTCCCAACCTGCATAACAGTAAGTGTTGTGGCAGTAAGTGCTGTTTATGTAGAGAACCTTATATGTTTTATAAGAAACTTAATAGATTTATGTGATTATCCATCTAAACTACTGTTAAAAGACTTAACAAACAAGTGTGTGAACCAACAGCTTCAACACATCTGTCTAACTCTAATAAAACGTTAAGCAAGAATCTTTTTTTTTTTTTTGGGGGGGGGGAAGAAGTGTAGAACACTTCACATGTCACAGCAAACATTGTTTTTATTATTTCAGAAATGTAAATAACCTGGTAGAAGCTCTGCTGAAGTACTACAAGCTTGGGCAATTCTAGCATTTTTTTTTTTTTGCTTACAGAATGTATTTTGTTTAGAAAGCCGGAATACAATGTTTAATCTTTTTTGCCCTTAGCTCACAGATGCTACTGTAGGAGTATTGCAGAGGCTGACATAGTTTTTAGCAGTTATGTTGGTGTAACTTTGTCTCATGGTGAGGAAGATATGTTAAAAGACAACAAATAAGGAGAAAAATACTTTATAAATTTCATCAGCTTCATTGTTAGTGAGGTCTTTGGTATCCAGAAAGAAACAATTCTTTCAAGTAAAGAAAGACCGCAGTGTTACTCATCTGGGGTTTATTGTGATGGTGGTAGAGACTCTGTCAAGTGTCACCAGCTGTGCCAAGTGTTACAGTCTCTACTGGGAGGTAAATATGACAGGTCTTCCTTTCTAAATTGAAGGCAAGGCTTCATAATGTAGTCAGTGTCAAGTATCTCTCCCTTAAGCCTGTAAAGGACAATCAGTGTCTTTAGCAAATTATACTTGGTGTAGGTGGGAAGGTGTCAGTGCAGAGGTGGCCTCTGTGAGAGATGTTCAGGGTCTGCTGTGCCCGTTCCATGTGGCTTCTCAATGGACTCGCTGCAGGTCACAGCTGAGCCCGTCAGCCAAGTGCTCCATAGGCAGAGTGGAGTGAGGGGAAAAGAGTGTGAGAAACAGTCTTGCAAACACCAGTGGCAGAGAAGGAGGAGGAGAAGGGGGAGGAAGTGCTTCCAAGCACGAGAGCAGCCCATGGGGGAGATGATGATGGAGCAGGTATTTTCTCACAGCCTGTGGAGAGGACCATGCTGAAGCAGATATCCATACTGTGGCCTGTGGAGGGACTTGTGCCAGAGCTGGTGGGTATTTCCAGAAGGATCTGTGGAGAGCCCATGGAGGAGCAGGTTTATTGTGAAGGACTGCACTCCATGGAAAGACTAGGACGGGGGAAAAGTGTGAGGAAGAGCTGTTATAGACTGACTACACCTGTACTTCCCCATCCTCCTGTGCTGCTTGGGTTGGGGGAGGCAGGAGGTAGGAGTAGGAAATGAAGTGAAGTTGAGCCTTGAAAGAATGGGGAGGTGAAGGGAAGGTATTTAGTTTCTGTCTTTGTTTCTCACCATCCAGCTCTATATTTAATTGACAGTAAACGAAATTAATTTTCTCAAAAGTATGTCTGTTTTGCCCTTGATGGCAATTGTTAAATGATCTCAATGGGGTTATCTTGACCCATGATCCTTTTCATCTCAGTCCCCCATTGTTTTGAGGAGGGGCAGTGCAAGAGCGTCTGGGTGGGTGTCACGAACCTGCCACACAATCATCTTATCAAGGTTTGCAATTTCTAGTGTATCAGAAAGAATGGGTCAGCTTTGCGTGTTGAAGAGCAGTGTAAACGGTATATAGACATTAACAAACTAAAACTGGCATTGTGATGTGGTTATAAGTTGCTGACGGCAATTGGAAATATAGGTTGAGTTTTCAGAGTTTGCACTCTGAAATGTTCAAGGATACATTCTGTGCTTTAACTTACATGATAATGTTGTCCTTTCGGTTGAGAGAGTGAGAGGAAGAAACAGGCTTTACTAGAGAAACTTAGTAACAGCAAATGAGAAAGAAATATAGCACAAAAATTATTATTAAAATTGAAAATTAGATATGTTTGTGGGTTAGTTTTGTCCCCATTCAATTTGACTCTATTGAAATCTAGTTCTTACAGATTGAATGAGGTTAAGAACTAACAAGTTTGGATCACTGCGGTTAATTAGAGATGCAACCCATTTTGTCCTGTAAATCAGTTTGGAGACTAACTGTTGAAATAGTCACAAACATCTTAGGCTTTTCTGAGGCTGATTTGATAGATAGATAGATAGATAGATAGATAGATAGATAGATAGATAGATAGATAGATAGATAGATAGATAGATAGATAGATAGATAGATAGATAGATGGATGATAGATAGATAGATAGATAGATAGATAGATAGATAGATAGATAGATAGATAGATAGATAGATAGATAGACAGACAGACAGACAGACAGACAGACAGACAGATGTTGCCCAGAGAAGTTGTGGATGCCCATCCCTGTAAGTGTTGAAGGCCAGGTTGGATGGAGTCCTGAGCAACCTGATCTAGTGGGTGACATCCCTGCTAATGGCAGGGGATTTGGAACTAGATAATCTTTAAGGTTCCTTCAAACCCAAACATTTCTATGATTCTGTGACAGTCAGTCAGTTAGACAGACAGACAGACAGGCAGACAGACATGTAGGTATGTAAAAGAACCCCAAACCACATGCGTAAATACACAGGGATTACTTTCTCCTTGGTTCATCTTTTCCACCTACCTGAGAAAGAAGTTTGACGTGTGCAGTTTCTTTCATAATTTTGCTGACCAAGAGGCTTGGCTACTTCACTCTTCTATTTAATTCTGTGAGGATAAGACTAGTATTGTGCTACAGATGCTGCTTAAAAATGTATGATTAGTAGAGGTTTATCTATTTTCTGTAGCCTTTTATAACCATCCAGTTTTAAGTGCATTTGACAAAACTGTGCTGTATTGAGTTTCATAGACAACTCTTTTAAATCTTCAATTTTTTTAAATTAAGGCAGATATCTTGGCTAATAAAATCACATTTCATAAGCTGAAACCCAACTACAGCCCTTCTGGAGATGTCTATCCATGCCCAAACTGGTCAGGCTTTTTCTGTAGGAATGCCACTAAGAGTTATCATGACAGCTGTTTCATGTCTTCTGTGAAAAAGGGTGAATGATGTCAGTCCAGTTTCTAGTAAAGAGTTCCATAGTACAAAATCCACTCCCTTAATGAGTGCTAATTGGCATCCTTGTTGGAAGTATCAGTAGAAAGGCCAAGGACTGAATAAGCATGAAGAATGAATTAGCCTCTTGTTCCTGGGGGTGTACCCTCCAGAAAACACATGAGGCACCCAGGCTTAATAGAATGTGGGCTGAATATTGAGTTGAAAGTGCTGCCAATCTTTTAGTTTTTGGGGAAAGTACATTTATTTATGAAAACAACATTATTAGAAAGGTGATAAAAAGATAACTGAAAACCTACAGTGATTAGCAGATTAACAAAATAATATTTTAATCTTCAAAATATATTAGAAAATAAGATGAGACTTTAATGGCCAGGAAAGAATGGGAAAGTGAAATAAAACTATACGACTATAAATGTAAATAATAAATAAATAATATAATAATATAATAAAAAAAATAAATAATAAAATGTAATACAAGTAGCCACATGGATGAAGGACTTGTCTTTAAAGTAAGGAGGATTTACGTACATGATCACCGGTTATGCTGTTGTACACACATACCAAAAAAAAGAAGTGTGAAAACAAGCCAGAGTGTACTTTTTATATGTAAACTTTTTTCCTTATTAATTTTGCCTTTCTTGCTATCAGATTGTGTTGTATCACCAATGTATAATAAAGCATAGTGATGAATACACCCTAAAGTGATGGTTACTGGGAAGCTAAAATAAATTCACCAGCAATGTATGCAGGAGTGTCAGTGCTGTGATTCCTGATACTGCATCTACCCTCTCAGATGTCTGAGAAATCAGAGAAAAAGTCTGCTTAGATGCTTCTTGAAATGTAGATCTCTTTTGATCTCCCTCTCATTCTTCCTTCATCCAAGAGAAAGTCAGGAAGAATAGAATAGTTTTGTATTATGACTTAGAGGTTAATGAACTAAACTAGTAAAGCTGTCTAGATTAACAACACCTTCTCACTCAAAGTGGCCTGCCTTCTAGTCTCTCATGTATCAGAGAAACTGCTAACTTGAGGGTATCGGCTCCCAGGGAACAGACTAGCTTTCAGACATGGTCTCAGAGGACTTGGTTTCTCACACTTTTGAGACTGTGTGCCATAGGCCCCCTTCCTGACATGCTGAACTGGAAGAAAAAATTATTGTCATGGTTGTGACATCCCTAGCTGGAACCTGCAAATACCCATTTGCACAGCAGCTGGTACTTGGCAATGCATTTGCTTCAGTGAATACATTGAAATGTAGAGAGACATGCAGTAGGGGGGGGAAGAGCTTTTTTATCTAAAGGGCAGTACTAACATGAAAGTTAATTGAAAGTGAGAAGAGGATTTCAGACCAGCAGATCTGCAAGTCTCTGGGTCACCTTCCTAGAAGGAGTTTTATGAGCTATTTGTGGGTTAATTTGTATTTATAAGCTGTTTTCACAATAGAAAGGGCCTCTGATTTATAGCTACGCTTAAAAGTAGCCAAAAAATAGGAACACTGTCTCCCTTGGCCACAAGAAACTCACACTGAAGGAGGGTTTCTACATTTAGCTCTAAGACAATGTATATCTTTTGATTACTTCTACCTGATTAAAAGCTTCATTATTAATTCATCTGCCTACTTGAACACTGTCTAGGTTTTCAGACTGCTGTGGCAAGACTGTTGTCTTGTTCCAAGACACAAGACCATATCACCACATCCTGTGTCACCTTCACTGGCTGATTCACCTGATCTCTCCCAAATCCAGCTCTGCCTCTGTTCTTTCCCAGCCTGTCTCTGCTTGTGTTTTCTGTTCTTCTCTGACCTTCTCTCTCATCTTTTTTCCTGACAAGTTACTCAAGGTTTTTTTACTCTGGGGTATTGTCCCTGTCCTCTTCTAATGACAACTAGGGATAAGTCACAAGTGCTGTCTTTTCTATGCCTAAATATTTCCCCAGCTCCAGTTACACATCTACTTTCTTCATTAAGCCTTCCCATTTACCACCTTAGGTTGTGTTGAACTTTAAAAGTTGTTCATTTAACTTGGTCACTGGAGCTATCTAGGTCTCCCACAGTGAGTGCTCTACTACTTTTTATTTCAGCATTTTTTCTTCCTTAGTCTTGTGTAGCAGTAGGGGAAGAATGACACACTGTGCTGCACCTAAGATGGTCTAAAATGGCTACCTTATTCTGTTTTGCACTTGAAATTAAACCCTTACAGAAGGCAGGCTTTTTTCCTCGGACAGAAAGTTGTTTTTCTCTACTATGATTGGAGAACTATAAAAAGGAATCAGAAGGTTTACTTATCTCCAGTTACAATGTCTGTGCTACAAAGTTTACCTTATACCTTATCAGTAACCAGTAGTTACAGTATGCAGCAATAGCTCTTCTGCTTTTGCTCACTTAAGGATGTGCTGAGATTCACAGTAAACCATTATTTAGAGGATATATCCGAATATTATCAATATTAATTTCACCAATTAATGCTAGGATGCTGACAGGCTTGCTGTCTTCCCCCACAGTCTGGCTACTATATTTTTCACAAATGTGTTATCACTTTAGCCTTTTAGAATTGTTAGATGTATTTGACTGTCTCTGAAGAATATGCCTTTTTTACCTTGTTTGAAAGAGCCTGCTTAAGGTGCATGTGTACAAGAACTATATACATTAGAGACATGTTAAGTGTTTTATCATTCTTATTTGTGGAGATGAGAAAAACAGAAATTGGTATATGCAGACATATACCTACACTTGATCAGCTGAACTTTGGGGAAGATTAATAATCTCATTTGTATTTGGACCCACATAAATACTAATCACAGTTAAATAAAAAAACTAGATATGGGAATTGCATAAGAAGCCTAATTTTCATTCCTCAGATGGAGAAGTAGTCTCATTAGGGATTTGGTTACAGGAAAAAATAAAAGCTATTTCATGTTTATATCAAGGGATTTGGAAATGGTGCAAAGATTATGTAGTAGTTTAGTAGTAAGGAAAGATGTAGTTTTGAGGCCTTGAAGAGCAGCACAAATGCATTTGTTTTCAGCATCTCTTCCTAAGTTGTGATAAGTGTTTTGCTTAACCCTCACATTGAATCAGTTCCTGAGTAAGCAGCCTTAGACCAGTAAGGAGTTGTGCACTGTGTAACTACAGTGGCTTCAGTTTAGTTGTTCATGATTTCTGCTGTTGCTTGGAGCAAACAAGAAACCTCTTGTCACACAGATGTGCACAGAGAAACGGCAGGGGATGTATCTGAAATGTGTGTATATAAATATTTTTCACCCTGTTTCCTTAAATGTGTGTTTGGTATCCAGGTGATACCCCTATGACTCATTTCCTCACTCAATGTCCTTAAGAACTGTAGTTCAAACAGATGCTGTCTGGAAAAGTAAACCCAGAAGTCTGGACACTCTCAGGCCTGTATGCAAGAAGAGGAATTGCTCACTGAAGGACAGTGAACAACATCTGGTCTTATTTTAATGGGTTTTGTTCACAACTGCAATGGTCTGACTATATGAATGCAGTAATGAAGGTGGCCATGTTCAGTTATCCAAGTGCCTATGTTCAGATCACAATAACATTGTTTTGAAAACTGGAATATTTGAGTTCTTAATATATCATGCACAATTATTTTTGTGGTTTTATCTATTACATAGTGTATATAACATTTCATAAAAGCCAAATATCATTTGTATAAAATGGTCATCAGTCACCTTTGAATATCGCTGGGATCAGGAGTCCTACTGACTTCTGAACTGAAAAAGAAATGTATTAGAGACAGACTAGTGGAAAGAGTGCTGATCCTTATACAAAAATACACATAAACATACAAAAACTGGTAAATATCTAAATGAGAAATAGAGATAAGATGGTAAAATGAAGTTGAGGAAAGAAATTATTTACCAGAGTGTAATTCAAATGGGAAAAAATAAGAAAAGAGCTGGTGTGTTGCAGTAATTAACACATTTTTCTACTTGTCGTTTCATCTAAGAAATTCCTTATGTCTTTCCTACTAGGCCTTTACTTTCTCTAACACCTGCCTTTTTGCCACCTGCATTGGAAATAAAACAATTGTTTTCCAGTTAATGCAGTATAAAAAAAAAAAAAAAAAGACTTCCTGATCTTACAAACTCATGTATTAGCCTGGGCGCTGTGAGCTCTGCTGGTTGATAACACTGAAGTCAACCTGGAGAATAAGACTCTTGTTACATTCCCTACAGCCTTCATTCAAATGAAAGGGAAGTTATCTTGGCTAGAACTTGAAAACAGTAACAATTTTAGTTTTGGAAATGAATTTCCTAAACAGACTCATAAAGTTACATAAACAAGTCTTTACTAAAAGACGTTCAGAAAGATTCCTTTGGTCACACTCCAGTATATTTAATCCACATAATATACAGGAACAATATTCTGTGCTCTAAGCAAAAGTAAAGTACACAAAAGGAAGTCAAAATGTTGGTTTGAAATATTTGTACTGGTATTTAAAGGTGTGAAATTAGATAGAATCAGAATGTTGCTTGTATATAGAAAAGCATCATTTGATAACTGAATGCAACTCAGTCTTTGTCTTTAATCTTTCAGGATTTAGGTTCATAACTCCTTTTTTACAGCTTTACAAAGATTCCCTGTGTGCCACTCTGCAATTTTAATTTGGAGGTCTGTCCCCTTTGCCTCAGCATAATCTCTCTGAAGAGCAGCACCTTTTATCTGGAACAACAGACTCCACAAATTGGCTGTGAGACAGAGGCTAGAAATCACACCATAGTGTGAGCAGGGTTTATGTGTTAATATGCTGATCCACTGTGTTAGACACCAGCTTAGAACTGAATCTTGCCAAAAAGCACAGGTGAAATATGCTTGGTGAGCTGAGTGTCTCCCTAGGTGGATAGAAATTCAGAGCTCAAAAACAGTTAGTGCCATCTGGGAAGAATAAGCAGGAGCAAATTTAGGTTGTAGGGGGGAAATACAGGAGCAAAAAATTGTTCCTTTTACTTATAAAGAGTGCTGTGAGAACGTCACGTAGGCAAGGAATTACGTAAGGGAGTTTGCTTTTATCTACCCACACAAAATTTTGCCTGTGGGTGCACATGAGGATTTAAGGCTCTGTGAAGTGTTCAGAACTCTTTACCTCTTCAAATTAAATGTAATGCAAGATTTGAACCAGGTCTCTGTAGTGCCATAGCTCCTTGATCTGAGAAACAAGACACAGTCTTAAGTCAGAGGCTTGTCTTTTTACTCTTTAGTCCCTAGTTTCATTTAAAAGCAACCCTTAAATGTGCATGTGGAGGAATTGTACAGGAGTGCCTAGCTGGATCCTTAAGAAGTTCAGATAATTCAGATGATTACTCACATAATGAGTAATTTTTTAGTTGATAAGTAGATTTCATCTTTATTTTGATAGTATTGAGGCTACTTTACAGATTTATTTGCATACAGCTTATGCTTGATGATTCTGATTTGTATAAGGTCTAGCTGTCTTCATATATACATACATATATATCAAAATCATTGAATCGTTAAAATTGGATAAGACCTCTAAGATCATCAAGTCCATCCATTAATCTAACACTCCCAAATCCACCACTAAACCCTGTCCCTAAGTACCACATCTACATGTTTTTTGATGGTGATTCTACCACTTTCCCGGGCAGTCCATTCCAATGCTTGATAACCCTTTCAAGTGAAGGAATTTTTCCTAGTATCCAATCTAAACCTTGCCTTGGCACAACTTGAAGCCATTTCTTCTTGTCCTGTTAATCTGGGAAAAGATACAGACCCCCATTTGGCTACAACCTCCTTTCAGGCAGTTGTAGGGAGCAATAAATTTCCCCTTGAGCCTCCTTTTCTCCAGGCTAAACAGCCCCAGCTCCCTCAGCCACACCTCATAGGGCTTGCGCTCCAGACCCTTCACCTGTGTCATTGCTCTTCTCTGGACATGCTCCAGCACCTCCCTGTCTTTCTCCTAGTGAGGGGCCCAAGCTATGAGTACCTAATGGTGTCCTGCTAAGGAAAGGACTGACTTATGAATTATCATAGCAGTGTTAATAATAATCCTTAGATTTTCATCCTGTACCTTACATGCCCAGATTTACTCTTTAAAGCTACATCCTTGATCATATCAACTCCTGGGAGCTCAGCAAGTTAGAGCAATGAAAATAGTTCAAGCAGCCTGATCCTGCAGAATAGATCATTCCTTGGCCTTTCAGGAGATACTGCCCTGGCAGGTGAAAAGGTGCATGAAAAATCTCTGCTAATGTTCTGGGGTCAGACAGAACCTGACAAGAATGAAGGGAACAACCTTCCACTGCAGTGCCTGCCTCCGCACAATTTCCTGCCACTGCTATTTGATGGCCCAGCTTCTCTCTAAGCTCTTTGTTTTGCTCTCAGGACCTACTCCAAATCATTATACCACTCTGCATGACTTGGTATTAAATCCATACGTTGTTACCTAGCCACTTGTGTGGGTGAGATTTTGGTGGAGAGACCCGCCTCGCCACCTCTTGCCCCTCTTTTCTGGAGGCAAGGCTTCCATAGACCACCTCCCATTGCATACTTAGAATAGCACTGACTGAGCCTGGAGGCTTTGGTTCACCTGTCCACTAAACAGAGTGACTAAACTATGTGTTTGTATATATGTGTATGTATATGCATTTCCTTCAAAACACTATGCCTGTTTTAGGTCTAGGAAACCCATACAGTAAGCAGATTTTATGGGTAACTTTGCTAGTTGTTTTCATTCCCCTTAAAGGCACTCCAGCACTAGTTTTGAAAGCTGATGTGTGGTGACAGACAGAAACTCAGACTAGATTAGGAATCCCTGAAAGTCACACAACTGGAAAGATACTTCTCAAAGGCTTAGGTCATATACTAAAGTGTCTTTAGTATCTAGGCATTGAATATTCAGACTGATAAATGAATTAAAGTTGCTGAGGGTTTTTTACTACTTTTTTGTATGGTCATTTCTCAGTCGTTGAATATATTGCATGGTTCCTTGATTGAATTATGAAATGGTAATAAAATTTTTGCAATTTCCTGCCATAAACTGATAGTTGTGAATGTTCATTTAGTGAAAATGTACTACTTATCTTGCAGTAGGATTGTTTGACTTCAGACAATTTTGAAATCTCTAATGAGGTTAACTTTAAAGCACTTGAATTCTGCCAAGGGTAACCTTGCAGGAAATTCGACAATGAGGGGAAACTACAGGGATGTACAGGGAGTATAAGTCTAGTGGAGTGGTTTTAAGGGAGGTGCTACAGTAATAATATTCCTGATGAAATTTCGATGGCAGTCTGGTGTTAGCTTTATAATGGATATTTTAAAGTATTCTTTTAATGGAATTTTTTTTATGTCTGTAACTACTGGTTTGAGTTGACTACTAGATCACAGCCACAACGTGCATGCTAGTAACAATCCTAATTTTTTAAAAATAGTGTAACATATTGCAGAACCAAGCAACGAGGTCATGTAACCCAGGTATGTGCATGCTATTCAGGAGCTTACAATGATGTACGGAATGCCCATGTAACAGAAAACCTTATTAGTATGTGTCTGTGCACACACTGTGCACTTCTCACAAATTGGAAGAATTAAGCCCTGCCCATTAGTTGTTGAAACACTTTTTGCAAACGATTGGAGCTGTTCCACATTTGATGACTGAAACTGTTTCATGCACTTGTGGAATAAACAATGTACCTTCTCAGAGGCACGGACAGTAGAATCTTCTCCCTACTCATGATTTTACATAGCTTTAAGCTAATTCAGAGAGCTGAATATAAAATCTAGTATTTGGAGAGTCTATAGCTTTGTGACAATGGAGAATCCATTAAGTGAATAGATTACATACCCTTCCCCTCCCCCAATTCAATGCAGTATTAGAAGAAATCATATCTGGGTGATTCAAAGTGGGTTATCAATATAAATTGCAATTATTAGTCACTTCATATAACTGGCATGGAATATGCTTTTGGAGATCGAAAGTAAACAAAAACATCTTATTTGTGCCAGAGAACAATCTACAGTAAGTTCTTTTTTTCAGTGAATTATTTCTTACTATGTTTGTGAGCTATATATGGCCAGCTGATGGTTTGCCTTCAAAATTTTCATTGTTTGATGTTGGCAAACGTTTCTTGGCCAGTAACACTTATGCAAGTAAGATGTACCATTTATCATTGGAATATCTGACTGCCTACAGGGTTTGTTTTTTTCAGTATTAGCAGCTCGGAACTGTTTATAAAATCAGGCAAAGAAAGATGAAATACATCCTGTGCATCCCTTGTAGATGCATAATTCGCATAGCATGTATCTCTTAACAGATGCAGCAAAGTATAGTTGTCCTAATTGCAATCACTCAAATTTATTAATTCAAAATGCATTTTGTATACCAATTTGTATTTGTGGTAAGAAACATGTCCTTGTACACTCCATTACAAGTTCTTGTGGTAGACATGCCCAGAAGGAGAATGAACACATAAAACAGAAAATAGTTTTAGAAATAGCAATGGAGAAGAACATTCTTTTACTATTTGATCAGTATTATTGCTTCATAAAATGTGTGGGAGGAGTGAAATGGTACAATATTGGAAAAATCCTTGGAAAGTGAATGGTCATGTTGCCTTTTGAATTGCCTGCTGAAGCATCAGGCTGCCAAAATAATCCATTTGTAGTGTAAGTTCAATTTTGCTCAGAACCAAAGCACACCCTGAAGGACGTGCCAAACCAGGATGCAAAGTTTAAAGTACATTGTGTTGCTCAGCTATGAGCATTTTGTGGTGAGCAGAGTTCACAAATGTGTGAAAAATTATTTCAGTTTGAATAGACTTTGTGAAAGAATGTGGAACCTGCAGTGGTAGTCACTGGTTTCTTTGTTGTACAACAGTAATCTTAGCATGTCACACCAGGGTAAAAGAAAAGGATGTTTATCCTATTTTTGCCAGGAAAAAATAAGGAACACCGGTCAGATTTTTTTGGTTTTTCAGTGTTTTTGTAAGACTTATGAAATGCCTGAGTTCACAAGAAAACACTTTGGCAGTCATATATTGAGTGTCTGTATGGGAAACCACAATGACCTTGTGTGATTTAGAGTGGGTAAAGGTGCTTCTGTACATAACTCCACGGACTACAGGCAGAGGAAGCCAAATAAAACTTGTCCCATGACCCAGAATTGTCTGAACTGCTGGGTATGACTGCTCTCATCCACTGCACCGATACATCCTGTTGCCATTTTTGGTGCTCCATTTTGATGAATTGCTAGAAGTGCTTCTAAAGGCCTATTTTCCTCTGTAGCAGAGGAAGGATATAATTTACTGAGAACATAAGGTGAACAATATTCTCTCAATCCCAGAAAATTCAAAAGCTTTCATGGGCTGTACCTACTAGAATGTGTACTTGTTTTTTCAATATACCCAGCCATGATTGATAATCAGTTGAAGTGCTTCATAGATTGTATCGGGAAGGATTTGATCACAAGAACATAAACTGAGATTATGTGCTCAGGAGTAGGTTGAGTATTAAATTACGTGGAGTTACAGATGGCAAAACATACAAATGCTTCTAAAGACTGGTATATAGTCACAAAAGCAAAACTCTTATTCCCCTAACTAAGCTTTCATGTTAAGATATTTAGTGAAAGCTTAAGTACTGGGATTAAGTGTTCACTCTAACTAATAGATTATTAGCCTATTAACCCTGTGTATGTGTGTTTAAATAGCATGTGGACATTTTGTCTCTCTCCTCTGCCCTCTGATTTTCTGTCTTCCCACCATTTTCCTACTTGGCTTAATTTTGAATTGGTCTTTTGTCCCTGTCTTCTTTGCTGACCTTTCTTCCCTCTTCTCCCCCAAGCAGATGTGTAATTTAAAAGTTATTCCTTCTCTGTACCTGATTTCATAGACCCACAGTAACATCAGAAGAGAAGGGAATGATGGAAGCAGCTTGGATACTGAAACAGTTTAGATATTGTATTTTGGTAAACGTACCGTGCCAGGCTAGGAGGAGAGAATCCATTGTCTGTTTTGGGGATGAGAAGTAAGAGGATGCTGGAGAAGAGGGTTTTTTGCACTCTGCCTCCAGAAGATTGTTGTGAATACACCACAGGGACAGAAAAAAAGGGAGAAACACCTGTAATCCTAGCTTTTGCTCTTTTCAGCTTTATGAAGTTGCAAATGAGGTGTGGACCCTTTTTAAATTCCAGAAGGGACTCTGGTGCCCTGATCCTTTTCCTTAACCCACCTTATTTGGAGCAAGGTTGTCAAATTTATTTTAGGAAAGCTGAGGGCTCCACCCATTTGACACTACTTGCCTTATATGTTTCTCAGAGTTACACAGTAAAAAAAAAAGTAAAAAAAAGGTTGAGGCTGGGAAAAAAGTATTCCAAACAAACCCATGTTCTATCTTCATCACAGTGCAGTTACAGTGCAGCATTTAAATTTGAATTGAACATAGGGGTAATGGACTGTGGATTGACACTGTGGTCTTGTATGAGGGCCGTGGTTTTAAAGCTGTATGGAAGGAAACGTTGATTACAGTTTCTGCTTTCTAACATCCTTGGGGTCAAATTCTGCCCTAATTTAACCATTGCTTAACCCATCCAAATCTCCTGGTGTAACCCAGATTGAAAATTAGAGCAGAGTGTCTGTTCCCATTTCACTACCTGCCCTACTTACCAAATATCAACCATGTATTCAGTGATATTCTCTGTGTCACACACATACATGTATCAACAACCTCAGTAAATGCTGACATTCTAACAGAAATGACAAGAACTATTTGATTACCATGCATGTTGGCTTTGTTATGGCTTTATTTTCCATATTGACTGAAAGAGTGAGGAAATTGTTAAGGATAGAGCAAGTCAGAGTGGGAGAGCTGAGCTGAATCTAAAGGAATCCAGCACATTGGATATACTGAACTTCTGTTGGCCAATAATTTATTTAGTTCTTATGAAGGAAAGTTAGGTTTGTCCATACTTGTTATACAGCTTATAGGTAGCTGAATTAAATTCTAGCTCTGGACTTTTCAGAAACATTAAAGATCCAGTAAGGAAGACTGAATTTTCTAAGTCACCCGTGTCTGCTGCTCACGCTGATTCTCTGAAGCACATCATTCATTCTCAAGATCAAATGTGAAATCTGTACAGAAAAGAAAAAAAAAGTTCTTTTTCCTTTTTATTTTTTTTAATGCATCTTAAGTATTCACAGGGTTTTTCTGTGAATGTCTTGAAAGTTTGGAAATTCAAATCTTCAGGGATCAAGTGAAGTCTGGGGTATAAAAACTCCTAATTATTTGTTAGAAAACATGAATCTCACAGTATTGAATTGAATTAATAAGGAGATAGGGATCTGTATCCCTCAGATACTGAAAATGAGCATTTGCCTCCTTGCTTTTTCTATAGAATTGTTTCACCTTGTTTATAAATCCAGCTTCAACATTAAGGAACAATAATGTTTTGAGAACATGATATTTCCTAGACAATTAGTTTGAGAGGCATCAAAGCTTTACACTTTAGCAACTAAATGTAAAATCATAGAGGTCCTTAATTTTACACATTGTTTACTTAAGTAAGTCTCATCAATGTTTTCAGCACTTGTGCAGCAGTAGGTGTAGTAGAAGCATTATGTATATCCTCCTGTTTTTGAAAAAGCTCATTGCTTTGAAAGCCTTGTGGGAATTTAATTTCAGCATTGGACAGTTCTTGCTCTGCACTTGGCATGTGTGGCTTACTTCTGAACTGAGTTTCTCTAAGAAGTTTTTGATACTACAGTGGCAAGGCATGGCCATACAGAATGAAACAATGTTCTGTGGGAGCTGACTTAAAGGTTAATTTTGTTTGCTCCCTTTTAAACAGAACCTTATGAAATAAGGTAAAGTCTGTTTTTACATTAATTTACGGGCCTTAAATATTGTCTTTAATAATATTTATTGAGTTTGCACTAGTATTTTCTCCTCAGCTGTAACATGCCGAAAGTGAAACTTATTCAATCTGCCTAATTATAATATCATACCAAATATCATTACTTTTCACATTCATAAGAGTGTTTAGTAATGAATTAAAACCTTAGCTCAGGAAAAAACTGTGGCCGAGTAGCTCTCTGAAGACATTAAGGGAAGAAAGTCTGTCCAAATGGAGAGAAAAAAACCTGTTGTTTAATACATAGAAATATTGAAACATCGTTGCTCATTCATACAGAATGATAAATAAATGAAGTGTTTTAGGATGTAGCTTGCTAAAAATGGAGAAATTGGAATAGTAACTACTTAAAAAAAACCCAAAACAACCTAAACCCAAACCCCAACCTATTTCCAGATTCAGGTTTTAAAGGAGAGGAAATACTGGGGGAAAGGAGAGGTGTGTGGACACATGCACATGTATACACACACACTTGTACTCTAGAGAGGGACAAGGAATTGTGTCGTTTTTACAAGAAAGTGTCTGTTGCAGTGATCTTTTCTAAACTCAAGTAGTCTTTTATTAGTTCAGTCAATATCACACTTTCCCATCTGTGTAAAAAGAAATCTTCAATATACAAATGCCAGAGTGTAAGATTTATCTTTGAGCTCACCTGTGAAATGCCACCCACCTTATACCAGTTGAAGGGAATATCCTCAGAGGAGATCAACTGAAATGTTGACAAGCTTATAGCTAGACTGGGAAATCCACACAGACATACAACTGGGGTATAACTGAACTGCAATCACTGTGATGAGACATACTGTAGTGAAACATGGAGATGTTTTCTCTTTAAAATACAGTTAGGCTCATTCAGATGCTGGTGGAAATGAGAAAGATGTGGGGTACATGCAGTGGTCCTCTGAAGTGTTGTGAACATACTTTTCATAACAGGCAAACATACAGTCTCAACATTTCTTTTTGTTTATTTATTATTTCTTCTGTAGAAGCAAACTTTGTGCAGCAAATCACAAGGCGCTTTCAGTACAATGAAGTAAATTAGGAAGGAGTCACGTGCTGCCAATCATCACGTGGCAATCACCAAACAGATGTTAGGAAAGGGATGTGTGTGCGAGACAAGGTGATGTTGGGTCAAAGGTTGGACTCGGTCACCTCAGGGGTCTTTTCCAACCTAGTTGATTCTGTGATTCTGAGTTTGTGTACATACAAATTCATTACATACTGCTTTTGCAGCTAAGCTGCATTATTCTTTTGTGTCCTAAAGGTATATTAAATAGCTCAGATAAATTACATAATTAAAGGCAAAAAGTGAAGTATTCAATGATAACCATCCTTCTACATGTGCTTATATGCAACTCATATGTTTAGAAATGAGCTTGACTTTTGGTTTCCTAGCTGCATTAGCTCAAACCAAGTATCAGTTAAAATTAACCTGTTCATGTTAAAGCTTAGAGATTCTGTGCTCCTGCAGAGGACCTGTGCCCTTGAGCCATGATAGTTCTTCCCCAGGCAGGATCCTGAAGTCCTTAGGGTTATCTATGCTGCAGATGTCTCTTCTTTTTGGTACTTGTCTTAATGAATCTCTCTGGACTTCATTTCTACGTTATACAATTCCTATTCTGAGGTTGGGGGTTGCCAGAACATCATCTTACCCAGTCTATTTGCTAAGTCTTTCTTCATTGGACTTCTGCTTCTTTCATCTCCATCAAGAATGGAGGCACCCCATGAGAGCATCTTTTATAGGCATTCTTTCCCAGATCTGAATTTGAAAATATCTCTTTTTTGCTGTGTTATACTGTTTCTTCCTTATATTTAATTCAATCTTTTCCTCTAAGAAATGGAAGTAAGATGGTTCAGATGAGCATCAAAACTTTCTCTGACCATTGCAGCTTCAGTTAATAGTTACCTGCCTCTTTGCTTTTGTGCTTTATCCTTTTTTCTACCACATTAACATGCATCATTCTATTTTCAAAGCCTTTTGTCATCTCATGTTTAGTAGTGAGCTGATTTTTTCCTCCAAATTCACTGTACATCTGCGTACATGGAAGCGTATGGGTGCTTTCTCCTGTGCTATCCTAATATTATCTCTGTTTTCTCTACTATTCCGTTTCAAATCCCTCTTTAAAACCCTCCTTTGCTGTGATACCTTCAGAATCTTCTCCCATTTCAGCCTTCTGAGCTAGATGGATGCTGTTCACTTTTTGTTTTCTTTCCTAAAGTGCTTCAAAATCAATCATAAGGTATTTCTGGAGAGCTTCTGATTCTTGTTTGGAAACTTGATGTATCTCATAATTAAGTGTTTTGTGCACTGAGGTGAAAATCAGCCCCACACAGAGAGCAGGCTAAATGTGCATCATTTAGATCCTGGAAATGCATTAAAATAGGCTGAGTGTGACCAATGCTAGAACGAATGTAAAATTCCCTTGTTTTAAATGCATGTAAGTGTAATAGATTGCTTTGGCTACTGAACAAAGAGGTTGTGATTATGGACTACTCATTTCAGTACATGGTTTTTAGGAAAGTCTCATGTTTAGTTTTAAATTATGAGCCCCTTTGAATACAGAGGGAGCAATGGTTAGAAGACTCAAATTTTATTTTTTTTGATTTATGTCTAACTGAGGTGCAGAGAGCAAGGATTCGTTCCACACTGAAGGGGCAGAAAGCTTGCTTTTTGCAGTAAGCAACATCTGGACCCCACTCCTGTAGTTTCATAAACCATTTAGGTTGGATATCAGGAGGAACTTTCTCACAGTGAGGGTGATCCCCCACTGGAATGTGCTTCCCAGGGAGGTGGTGGAGTCACCATCCCTGGATGTGTTTAAGGATAGGTTAGATGATGAACTTACTGGTGTGGATGGTTGAGATGGTTTAAATGGTTCAGATGGTATAGATGTTAGACTGATGTTGGGTAGGTTCTTCACCTAGGTAAAGGTTGGACTTGATGATCTCCATGGTCTTACATCATTACACAGATGCAACTCTGTGTGTAATTGCTGTTGTAGATCATAGAATAATAGAATCATAGAATTATAGAGTAGTTTGGAAAGGGGCCTTAAAGATGATCACCTAGTTCCAAACTCCCCCTTCCACGGGCAGGATCACCTCCCACCAGACCAGGTTGCTCAATGCCACATCCAACCTGGACTTGAACACTTCCAGGGAATGCCCATATTTTCGAAAGTAGGACCAAGACCCAAGGCTAATGTGAACCTTCCCTAGCTCAACTTAAGGCCACTTCCTCTTGTCCTGTCACTTGAGATATGACAGAAGACACCAACCCCCACCTGGCTACAGCCTCCTTTCAGGTAGTTGTAGAGAGCAGTGAGGTCACCCCTGAGTCTTCTCTTCTCCAGGCTAAACAACTCTAGCTCCCTCTGATGCTTCTGGTAAGACTTTTGCTCCAGATCCTTTACCGGCTTTGTTCTCTGTAGACTTGTAAGCCAAGGCAAAATACTTCACTTTTCAAGTCGCTCCTAAGAGAGAAAAAATATCTGATCTTTGGCCATGGATGCCTCAATACAATGTGTTGTTCACAAAACAGTTATGAGAATTATTAAAGAAGTATTTTTAGAGGACAAGTCTGAATATATACACTGGTGAAAATGTTCTGCCACTGGCTTTGACTTTTGATGGAATGTGAGCATGTTCAGTGTGACTTAATTTCTGTACCTAACTAGCCATAACTTCAGTGAGGTTTTTGTACACTGTGGTGCAATCCCTTTAGCTTTATTATATGAATTGTCTTGAAGTGATATTTTTAAAAAGAATCATATTTTGTAACTTACTCCATCATTCACTAAATGTTAATTGTCTAAAATTTTAGATCTCTGTCTTAATATAGCCCCATAATGATAAGTATCTTTCTCCAGTCACTGTAAAGAAAACTGTCAGCTGACTCATCCTGCTGAGTTTGGTGGACAGCTGGCTTTGTGATATGTATGGTCTGAGGACATAAATGAGCCAAGCTTAATATGAAGAGCTATCTCTATCTTGTATTAGGCCATTCAAGCCCATTCTTGCATCTGAAATATGGATACCAATCTGTGCTATGCTTAAAATAGTTTAACCAAAATATTTGACTTTTAGACATCCATTGCATTTTTAGAGACCATCTTTGCAGGACTGCAAAGTATCCTCTAAATTTGGCAGAGAAAGTAAATACTGGAAAGTAAAATTTAAGTGTCTCTGAAAATAGGAAAAGTCTTGATCAGATTTAATCCAAATGTATATTAGATTGGCCCTAGGTTAGGGTTTAATATCTTGTTGTAGTTTTACTGAGTAGAAAATTAAATAGCTGCTGGATGCTGCAGACAGGTGTTTGCAGAAAGTCTGCTTTTGCACATTATCACATACCAATTAACACTCAGATGTGGTAGCACTTTCCATCCTCTCCATACTTCCCGGGTTTTAAGTGATCTCCACATAATTCAGTTATGCAAGCAGGATGTGCTCTGCCCTGCCTGTCTAGAGGCATAGGTTGAAAGAAGCTGAAGGAGATGACTACACATAAGAAGACATTCCACAGGCTGAGTTAAAATGCAAGCAGGGTGGCCCTGATAAAAGAAAATGTTTGTTTGTACAGAATAGGGATTCAACTGCAGTTTAAGACGCTTCTGCATTTCTTTATGTCACCTTCTCACCAGGTAAGGAAAACACATGGGAGAACTTGAGAGGGGTGTTTTACCTTTGACAAAAGGTAGAGATGGTCTTTGTGGAAGAACAAAAAGGCTTTTATGCACAGAGGTATTTTCTGATGTGAGCCAAAACAGATTGGCTGCTCTTTTTAATTTCAGTCAACTAAAATGAAATTAAGCTTCCTGTTTTTGTTTGTCTTCTTTGAGCAGAGTCCAGCACTGGAGATTAAATTCCTGCAACAAATACGGGCAGACCTGGCCAGGGTCAAGCTCCTGTCTTTTTCATTTATTAAAAATGAGTGTTTGTAGGATCTTGCGTATGTTAGATTTGATCTTTAAATTATTTTTATTTAATTGATCCTGAATACATTAATCAGCAACTAGGTTAATTAGTAAATAATGGAAGAATGTAGAAATATTGATCTACATCTTCCGAAGCTCAGTATTGGTATGTCCTGAATTTCTGTGCAATTCACATTTAATGCATCTTCCTTTTGCCATTTCCTTTGCCTTATAGTCTAATTCTGTGTGTAAAATATTTGAAACCCTGTGTTTTTCAGAGTTTTAGCAGGTAGTTATTTGTATGTATACTTGTGCTCCCAATGCTTCTTTTTTAATTGCAATCCCTTTTGCCCTGCAGCGCTCCCGTTGCCAACAGCAGGATCAGCTGGTGATGCTGGGCAGTGCTATTATGGCAGGACTCCTCACTGTGTAACTCCTGTACTGAGTCTCCTGTGCTGACTCTGCCAAACAAGCAGAATTTTTAAAGCTATATTAATACCTTCCCGAGTTCTACAAAGGCATTTGTAGAAGATGTGTGGGGTTATACCTGTGGCAGAGCTCCCTAGTGAAGGAGGGAATCCATCAGTTTTATCTTGAAGGTGGCCTAGTATTCAGACTTTGTGATGGTGTGCTACCAAACAGTCCTATTTACACCTACACTGTGTCCTTCATGCAGAACACCTCCTGATGTTTTACAACAAACATCGATTAA
Organism: Serilophus lunatus; assembly: GCA_013399895.1. NCBI lineage: Eukaryota > Metazoa > Chordata > Aves > Passeriformes > Eurylaimidae > Serilophus > Serilophus lunatus. Next base: position 306,677 of record VXBA01002271.1, read on the forward strand.
AACTGAAGAGAACAAATGTTTTTAAGGAATGATTTACGGGAGTTGACTCAGGGAGATAAAGGGGGAAAGAAATTACAATTACACAGAGCATCAGAAATAAAAGTGCAACTTCTAACTGCAAAGGATGTGTTCAACCTTAGAGGACTAGGGGGAGATCCCAATTCAAGAATGCTACCTAATTTGCTTTTAGGAAAAGTGATTTACAATTGTCAAGGGCTCTTATACACTGCTGCTAGTGTGGCAGCATGTATGAAGTATAGACACAAATAAATTTTTCTGTTTATGAATATAATATGGGCTCTTGTGTACAAAAAGAATGAGGCTTAAAATCATTTGACATCAGAAAACATCCACAACATTGATTTGCAAATTTATTTACGTAGAAAATAAGTCAGTCTCCTCTGTATTCCATCACCAGTCCATACATGCATCTTATCTTGAGCTGCCTGACAGCTATTGGCTACAAGAAAAAAATTTCTTTAGAATAGGGGCATGCCAGATAAGATCTTCCTAGCATGTTTACAGTGTCACTTTAGGATATGAAATGTATTTTCATCTTTTGCCTTCTGCCTTGCCTGTATACATGGAATATGTTTCTCCTGCATGAGGACAGAAAAACATTGAAAGATGAGTGAATGCATGCACACACAAGTGGTTTCCCAAAGATTCTAATCAATTATTGTTGCTGCTTTTCCTGTGCTATTCCATGGTAATAAGAGTTACCACATAGCTCTCATCGTGCTATGTCCGTGTATTTAGACAAATGCATCATTCTTTCATAAAATATTAGTGAAAGTACATCTCGGGTAATAGGACTGGAAATATAGGTAGGAATTCTTCACCTCTAATGCTGATTTGTGACTGGGTCCTGTATTGTTGCTTTGGCAACAATGAAATTTGTTCTTTCATTTCATCATGCAAAGTTCAGAGCTTGCTTTTTAGCTTTCTGTCTTTATGCAATTTGGTTTCCTAAACTCACAAATAATTGTTGTTCCTACCACCTCTCTCTGTGGCATGTTTGAAAATGTTACCTTCTCTCTCTTCTAAATATGGGGTTTTTAATAAGTTAGAGACCACGTATGGATAAAAGTGAAAATGAAAAATAAAATAATTGATTTAATAAGTAAACCACTGGTGTTTTAAGTCGGGTAAAAGCAAACAGGAAAGATAGTATCTTTGAACTATCTGTTTTACAGTTCGTAAGAAATGCACCAGTTTCAGAAGCAATTGCACAAGTCACAACCTCCCACAAGTAGAAAGGACTAGAAACACCATAAGAATAAATACATTTGTTAGCGTTCTTGGAAAGATTGTTTCCAAGTGTCATCACTTCTGTGGAAGTTCCTTATGTTGGCAGAGACATAAATGAATTTTTTGTTGTTATTTGGACAAGTGCAACAAAATAAACATTGTGAGGTGATGGGGGAAGTTGTTTGGGTTTTTTATTTTGTATGTCCAAATCCATCTGAATCTACAAAGACTGCTGCTTGCCCAGGTACTTAAGTACCAATATGTTTCTTCAGTGCAAATAAAAGTGAAAGATGGCTTAAAACAGATGTTTGCAACAGTTAACATGCAAAAAGATCAGTAGTCAAACTCCAAGAGAAAGGCTTCAATTCCTTCACTTCACCATCCTAAAAGAGATAGGTGTTTCAAGAATGTGTCTGTAGTCACTGTGTAACTTTGCAGAGATTATTCTGACTTCTGCAAAATCTTCCTGTGCTTCCCTTTGAGCTGGAGCATCTATGTACAATAGGTAATGTAGAGTTACAGATAAAATATCAATATCAATTAATAATACAAATTTCTAGACTTGACAGAATAAGTAGTAGCTTCTTTAGGTAAAATATTTGACTGTAGCTGGGAGTTGTGGAATTTGGTTCCATACAGAATACTAGGTGCTGTATCAAATATTTTCATCATGTATTTTGAATGGAAGACACAGTACAACTCTGATGTCAGTTAGGACTTCAGTGAAATGGTGACCATTTCTGCCAGGTCAGCATTTGATTTTACAGAGCTGAAAATGTTGTCAATCGAAAAGCTAGAATTTCTTTAAGAAATTGGGCTATTGTTGTCATGTATGGTGAATTTAGAGCTAGGATAAATGTTAATAAGGTTTCTTTGTTTCGGGGGGCTTTTAGCAATATATGCAGAGACAGAAAAGTGGAATTGCTTGCCTTGTAGGAAGCCCTTGAGTATGCTGTTAGCATCAAATGAAAACAACATTTTGTCATTGGTAAATTGCTTAGCTGTTTGAGTTGGTGACACGAGAGAGAGACCCATTACCAATCCACTGAAATACTGTCCTCACTTACAGTGAATCTTCAGCTCTGATACATGACTGCTGTGTGACCATCGAACTTGTACTTCTGCTTATGTGATGGTCTCTGATGTCTGTCTCAGCTTGCATTATGAACTATGGGTAAGCTCCCACAGGCTCTCGAGGATCCATTTCCTCAGCCTGCCTTGCCTGCTTGCTCAGGCATCAATGCCTGAGTGAGACAGACCTGTTCAAATTTTACCAATTTTGCAATTGTCTCACCCTCTAGTGGCTTGTCTGGGAAAAAAGATGTAAATGATAATTAAATTTGAATGTTAGTACTTAAATTCTAGGATGCTGTTCTCTGTATTTTCAGCTGACAACCATGTGTGGATGTACTTGCAAACTACAGTGCAGTGACTGACTAATTTCAGTCTGCTTAAAACTGAGATGCTGCCCACTACACTGAAGGTCTTGATTACAGGGGATGTCAGGTAGAATAGGGTTTTCCACTGTTTTTGCCATTTATATAAGCTGTCCATAACAGTGTGCATGGCAATTTGAAAGGGTGGTGCTTTGATATTATTCATATCAAACATAAAATCTTTTTTTTAATGTGTGCCTGAGACCTGTGTTGTTGAAATTAGGCCATGAATTTTGTTCTCAGAGAAGCATGCACACTAAGTAACACAGTGTCAGTGTGAAGTACTGCACTTAGTTTGTTAGATGCTTGCATAGATTCTTTTTTTTTTTTTTTATCTCTGTACCTCTTCATGCTAATAGAAAAATATTCTCCTTTAAAGCTTTTGAGTTCCAATGTATTTGTAAGATCTAAGTGGACATCTGAATGGTGATACCCGAACAGAAGAATTAATGAAAGCATCTGGGTTGGCAGGGTATTGACTCTTCACTGCTGCAGACTCCTTTGGCATTCAAAGGTATATGGTGTAGACTTTTTTACCTACAACAGATAGAGATATAATTTTTAATACCTGATGGCAGGTGAAAATCTAGTTGTTGATGGAGATTTGGAAGTATGTATCTATTTTATTCTGATTGGTTTTTTGCCAGAAACACAGGTTGTTTGTCAGTTTTGCTGAGAAGGTGTTGGTCATGGTACAAGCAAAATTATTTGTCTCATCTTTATTCCACTACTGCTCTTGTATTATCTATTTAGGTAGAATAAACACAAAGATATCCAAATCCAGAGACAAAATGTGGCAAGGTTGTAAAGCTGGGAACTCTTGTCAGATAAAAATCATCATGAGTATTTCTAGCTCCTATAATCTTTCTTCAGCTGTCGATCTCCTTACTGATAATGCACTCATCAGCACATACAAACAGGAGTTTTAACTTTCTACAGTAACTGTGAAAGTCAGGGGTTTCTTCAACTTATGCTGGGAATTATTGCTAGGAAGCAAGCATGAAACTCATCAAAATGAGCAACTACTTGTAGCAACATCAAGCATAGGCAAGAGTTGCTGTGTGTTGCAGAAGGAGTGATGTTTGTGTTTGGCAGTGAACACTTCTGTATCCTGCTGTGTCCCAGGTCTGAGCCTTAGTTGTAAGGCGGTCTGCCTAAGGAGCAGTTGAAAGGTGTACGGAGCAGCAAATATGGAATTACTTGCCATTTTTGTCCATTTTACAAAGAGAGAGATCACTTTTCTGAAATAATTTAGCATAGAACTAGCACAAATTAGGTTGTGAAATGAGTTGCCATGTGATCTCTTACTGCAGATCATGGTAGTCGTAAATGAGATGAATTTTCAAAACCAGTAAGGGATGCTAGAAGAGAAGCAGGAGAGGAAACGTCTTCATTTGAAGCTTCCACCTCTGAAACGAGTTTTAGGAGTGTGAGTGCCCTAAAAGTGAGATATGTGTTTAGGGGGGTTTGTTTTTTATTTCTTAATAATAGGTGTGTGGTAACCAGAGCTTCCTGGAGTGATTCAGGTGCTTTCCCAGCTCTGATGATATACTGTGTCTATTTGCATCACAAATTCAAATACAGTACAAATAGAATAATTATTCTGTCTCTAAAGAACTTGATTAATCTTCCTGTCTGCACACAGCAGAAGAACTGTTCCAGCTCAGCTTTGTTTATATTACACCAGAAGATATATATTGTATTTGAGCATAGGGAAGCCTCCATTATGGAAAATGTAAAAGTCACTGAAATTGGTGGGCCATACATTTTAGATGGAAGTGTGTTATTCATAGGCCGAATTCCTTGGAAATTATGTCTTTTTTAAGATATGTGAAAGGGGGAGTGTTGACTGACAGATCTTATTCGCTCCAGCCAGTCTGACTAGGTCAGACATGCAAGAGGTAAAGGAGAAGAAAACACAAAGGGGCAAGTTCCTGGTAAGGGGAATTTGCTCTGGGAAGCAAAACTGCAGTGACAGAGCTGGTAGAGAATTTGCAGGGATGAAGGAGCAAGAGAGCTTGGACTGGAGGGAAGGATAGCTACAGAAAAGAAGGAAGAAAACATTCTGTAACCAACTTGGGGAATATCATGGGGTAAAGAGACAGGTCAAAAGACACTTTGTTTGGTGACGTAGTAGATTTGATAGATTTATTTGAGATTTTATTCAATGTCCTTTGACTCAACAATACTGAAAAACCATTGCATACTTGCAAAACTTACAAAGTATTTTTTATGTCTGGCTTTTTTAGCACTTCTTTTGACACGGTACCTTCAGAGCCTGACACTTGATGATGAGAAGTTCTATTAGGTGATACAGCTATGAAATCTGTTGTGTTTTGTAATTTTTTTTCACTTATGTAAAATTTTATAGAAATAACTTTTCTATTTCCTAACCTTAAAATGTAACAGTCTCATCATTGAAACGATGCCGTGTTTTCTTCAGTGTCGCAAAAAAAGTAGTAACACAAAAATAGGGGCAGATTTTCAGAAGAGTTTGTGTCTTAATGACTGTTAGGCATATTCATTGATAGGCTCTTTTAGAAATGTAATGATGTATGCCAAATCAAACTTTAAGGTATTAGAAGCTGGAATCTTGCTCTCCTTGGTTTTCTAGTAAGGGCAGAGAAAATTTGGGTATTGCCTGAAAGTGATTATAACCATATTTTGAACTTCATTCTAATTTTGGAAGATGGGAAATGCTGCATCTCTGGGTAGCACCCTTGCATTAGATTTTGTTACTGTTAATCTAAAGATTTTTTTCAAAGTAGCCGCTGACTTAGTGAGACTGATTCGGTATTCAGGGAAATGAACTGCTAGTGAAAACACTGATATATTCTGACTTAAGTTCTTTACTTACCAAGCCAGATTCTGCTTAGATTGGAGAGGCTGTAGCTCAGTTTGTGTGCTGGATTTTTTTTTTTTACACTATAGGTTTGATTCTTGAAAGGAGCTCAACACTTTCACAGTTCAGCATGTAACCTGTATTTACTTGCTTGCAAAGTTGGATTGGAATGCTACCAATGTAGTAAATCTGACATTTGGAGCTCAATTTCAATCACAAAGAAAATCTACCAAAAAATGGAGTGAACGCATACATGACATGAAATCATGAATTGGTATCACTTACTCTGCTGGTCCAAGCTTGTTCAGACAATTTTGAGTAGTTGAAAGTAGACTATGCTGAATCAGGTTATTCTCATCTAAATTTGATTAGATTACATTCATTTCTTTGCATCTGTCAGAAAGTCAGAAAAACAAGAAAATCCATGAAGCCAACAAAAACGAAGTACTACATGAGTTACTTAATTAAAAGAAATGCAATTACAAGTTCATATCTTATCTGGAAGCATTGTATTACTAAGAGATCCAGTATTAAGGCATGGAATTCCATTATCTGGGCTAAATAGAGGTGGATTATAAAGTGAAATATCACTTCTGAAAATTGACTTTCATATTTAACATGTCATAAGAGTTTTACAATTTCAGATGTTGTATAAAACATATAAGAAGAGACTCTCTTTTACTAATGGCACATACTTTACAGTAAAAAATAGTATAATAAACTATATGTAGTTTAAATACCATGACTGGTTGGGGTTTTTCTAAACCTTTTGTTTTTCCTAGCTTGAATGCCATGTACAGGTAGCAGTCCTTTTGGCTGTGGGACACCTGAGAAAAAAACAAGTAAGGTTTACAGGTGGCTGAGCTTCACATGTGTTTGAAAAATCCCAACACTTTAAACTGTGCATAGAATTTTCAGTCCCAGAAGTTTCAGCTGCAGCATATGAAAATTTTCAGCTGCACCTTACAACCTGTAGTTAACAAAATCCTAAAGTGATTTTGCCAAGCACGAAGCAATTGTTGACATAAGTATATTGAAGAATTATGAGCAGGTGGGTCATTTCATCAAATGACTCCCAAATCATTATAAAATAAAAATTCTCTCCAAAGGTCTGATCCAAATTTTTCAGTCTGGACAATTACATTTAGTCCAAATAAGGAAGCAAGTCAATCACTGTTATTCTGTGTCCCACACCATATGTACAAGCATGAATTTATACTATGAATGTGTTACATCTCAGCATCCCTACCAAGCTATTAAAATAGGCAAAGCTTAAAAGGACTTCAGGAACAATAGGCTTCTGCTTTTCTTTGGCTCAGCCTCATATGGTAGAAGAGCTAGAGTAATGTCTGGAAATGCTGCAGTAGATGTTGAATCAATTTTTTGCCAGCTTGTACAAGGTGAACTCTACAGTTCCAAGTTTGTATTCTGTCTTCCAATGGAAATCTGTGTGTTCACATGCACAACAGGATATATTTTGACACAGGTATAGTTTATTATTATCTCTGTGGGGCCAGTTCAGTGAATTACCCTAACATTTGCTTTGGAGTCATTAGAAGGGAAGCACTTCGTGATCTGTGATTAGCTACCAGATTTAGTTAAATTGTTTACACTATTGTTAAGTCTGTCCTGGGGCCAACTTCAGTGCTGCTGAATAGGAGAATCTAATAAAGTTCTCGTTTTGAATCTGTTCTAGAATTTGTAACAGATTCTATAATATTTTATATGCCAAAAAAATTAAAAAATTGAGACTGCAGTGCCCTGTTGGATAGCTACAGGCTCTTCAGGAGGGACAGGTAGGGCAGAAGAGGCCAGGGGGTGCCACTCTGTGTAACAGTAGTGTTAGAATGTATGGAGCTCATAGCTGCTAATGGCACAGTTGGGAGCCTCTGGGTGAGAATCAAGGGATAAACAAATAATGTGGATGTCATTGTGGGAGTATTGAGCAGCTAGGCAGGATGACGACGTTGACAAATTATTCTTTGGCGAACTAAGGAACACTTCAAATTGCCCTTGTCCTTATGGGGGCCTTCAACTTGCCAGAAATTAATTGGGAGCATCTCACTGCTGGTTTCACCCAGGGCAGAAAATTCCTAAAAAGGCTGCATGACAACCTTATGGAACAAGTCATAAGGGAGACGACTCAGAGAAATGCCCTCCCTGAACTGCTGCTTGTCAACAGAGTGGGTCTCATGAACAAAATGGAGATGGGTGGCCATCTTGGCTACAGTGACCACAAAGTGATCAAGTTTAAAATCTCTGTTGGCAGGAGGAAAAGTGCCAGCAAAACCTCATCTCCGGACATGAGGAGAGCAGACTTCGGGCTGCTCAGGGAATTAGTAAGTAAGGTCCCCTAGGAAAATGTTTTTGCAGGTGCTGGGGTCCATCAGTGCAGGTCACTTTTTAAACATCACCTTCTAAGGACACAGGAGCAGACAATTCTCAAGTGTCAGGAGTCAAGCAGGCAAGACAGAAGGGCAACTTAGCTGAACAGGTATCTTCTCATGGAAATAAAGCAAAAAAGGAAGGTGTGTGCCTAGTGGAAGCAAGGTCAAGAGACATGGCAAGAATACATTTGACATACATTTACATACTGTTACTGCTATAGGGAGAAAATCTGTGTGGCCAAAGGTCAACTGGAGTTGAAGCTGCCAGAAGTGTAGGGGACAATAAAAAGAATTTTTTCAAATGCATTGATGGCAATAGGCAGTATAGAAATATCCTTGGCCTGTTACAGGATGAGGATGGTCACCGCACAAATGGGGACAGGGATAAGGCAGAGGTGTTTAACATTTTCTTTGCCTCTGTCTTCAACATGGATGAGGGACCAAGGGGGGTCTCATTGCCCTGAGCTGGAGGACCATGACTGTGAGAATGATCAACTCCCAGTCAACCCTGACATTGAGTGGGATCTGCTGCTCCAGCTGGATCCTACATACCCATGGGGACTGATGAGATTCATCCCAGAATCCTCAAAGAGCTGCTGATGTCACTGCATATCCTCTCTCAATGATTTTTGAGCAGTCTTGGGAATCCAGAGAGGTCCCAGTTGTCTGGAAGTTGGCAAATATTGTCCCAGTTTTCAAGAAGGGCAAGAAAGAGGACCCTAGGAACTACAGGCTTGTCAGTCTCACTTCAGTGCCTGGTAGAGGATATTCTGGGAGGTACTGAAAAGCATCTGAAAGACAATGCAGTCATTGGTCACAGCCAGCATGGCTTCATGGGAGGAAAGCTTATCCAATCTGATCTCCTTTTATAAGGTATCCCACCTAGTTGATCAAAGGAAGCCAACTGATGTAATCTTTTTGGATTTTAGAAAAGTTTTCCATACTGTCTCTCACAGGATTCTTCTGGACAAAATGTCCAGCCCACAGCTGGATAAATACATCATGTGGTGGGTGAGCAATTGGCTCATGGGTTGAGCACAAAGAATAACAGTGAATGGGATAACATCAAACTGGTGACCTGTTACTAATGGGGGTTCCACAGCACCGGCCTTGTGCCTTTCAAGATCTTCATAAATGACTTGGACACAGGACTGGAAGGGATACTCAGCAAGTTTGCAGATGACACAAAACTGGGAGGAGCTGTTGACTCCCTCAAAGTCAGGGAGGCCCTGCAGAGAGATCTTGACAAATCACAGGACTGAGCAATCACCAACCATATCACGTTCAACAAGGGAAAGTGCCAAATTCCGTACCTTGGATGGGGCAACTCTGGCTATTTGTACAGACTGGGGAATGAGATGCTGGAAAGCAGTGCCATGGAAAAGGAGATGGGGGTCCTGGTGGATGGCAAGTTGAATATGAGTCAGCAGTGCCCTGGGAGCCAGGAGGGCAAACCGTGTCCTGGGGGCATCAGGCAAAGCATCAACAGCCAGTCAAGGGAGGTGATTGACCTGCTCTACTCTGCACTGGTGCAGCCTCACCTTGAATATTGAGGCAGTTTTGATCTCTGCAATGCAAAAAGATATTAAGCTATTACAGACTTTCCAAAGGAGAGCAGTGAAGATGGTGAAGGGCCTTGAGGGGAAGCCGTATGAGGAGTGTCTGAGGTCATTTGATTTGTTCAGCCTGGAGAAGAGGAGACTGAGGGGACACATCATTGCAGTGACAACTTCCTCATGAGGGGAAGAAGAGGGGCAGGTACTGATCTCTTCTCTGTGGTGACAAGTGATAGGACCTGAGGGAATGGCCTGAAGTTGTGTCAGAGGAGGTTTAGGTTGGCCATTAGAAAAAAGTTCCTCACCCAGAGGGTGGTTGGGCACTGAACAGGCTCCCCAGGGCAGTGGTCACAGCACCAAGCCTGACAGAGTTTGAGAAGAGTTCGAGACAATGCTGTCAGGTACATGGTGTGACTCTTAGGGGTGGTCCTGTGGAGGGTTAAGGGTTGGACCCGATGATCCTTGGTAGTTACTTCCAATTTAGCATATTCTGGGATTCTGTTATTCTGCTTTTTAGGGACAATTAATTCTAGGTTTAAAAAGAATTCATTCTCATTTTCTGAGTGAGTTTTTATGGTACATCTGTTGGCATTAAAAATGAAAGGAAACTTAAGAATAAACATTACTATAGAGTCTGATAACATTTGGAACTTAAGAGTAGACATATTAAGGGAAGAAAAAGAGGGTCATTTCTTCATTATCATGAAATTCATTATAGTAGAAGATCCTTAGATGTAAGTAGATTTCAGGAAAGAAATAGGGAGTCTAGAAACAACAATACACATTTTTCTTACAGGTAATAGGGACTGCTCCCTACCTAGGAATGAATGGTTTGTGGAGGCTAGATGAATTCTTAGAGCTGGGCTTGTCAATAATGCTTCTTGAACTTGATTCATCATCATTTGGTCTCTTCTATTTTTCCCCCAGTACCTGTTCTTACTGCGCTGGCTGGCTTGCAGCCTTTCTCTTATTTGCTCTCATCCTCTTTTTTCCAACCTCCCAGAGTGCCAGTTCTCTGCCTGTTTGAGATTTAGCTGTGCTGTAGACCTTTGCTAATGGATATGGTAATCAGGGTAGAAAGGAGTAAAGTCAGCCTTCTTAGGAGACTAACACACGAATACATTAATGTGCTGCTTGAAAGGTACCTACAGTCCTGCCTTGTGTCATTTATAGGGCTGCTATTAAATCTTTTGTGATTTCTCAGAGTATCGCGTAGCAATTTGTACTAACCATGGGATGTGTTATCTAAGGGATGAGAGAGGTTATCTCATGGCAACATCACAAGTAATGCACATTAGGACTCTTCATGCGATATCACCTCTTTAAGAATGCACAAGCACACAGGGCTCATAAGAGATTTACAGAGGAACTTTTTCTCAGGCACATAATGATATGCAAATATCTCAGGATCAAAGGTAAGTCAAAGGAAAATGGCACTGAGTAGAATGTCAGCTCAGCTATCAGCCTAACTACATGACAGACCCACAGGCAACTCCAGAGCTGTCAGCTTCACCGCCTGTGGAGCCCACCAAGGGGCCAGATGCTGCTGCTGGATGACTATTTTCAGCAGCTTGGCATCTGGGCTCTGTGATGGCCTGTGTGTCAGGTTGGAGTGGGAGCTTTTCACTGTGCTGCAGGGGGTGGACACAAAGGAAAACAGATTTTCTGAGGTTAATGGTAATTAAAAATAAATTGTTATGACTGGTTTTAAGCCAAGTTCTGCCTGCCAGTTATTAAAGAGCAAGTGCACTTCAAATAAGAAACACAAAGCTTTGCTTTATTTAAAAGCCCACATTCAAATTACACACAATTGATGTTTATTTCTGGATCCTGAGCAAAAGTAGGAAGCATATCCAAATATATGATAAGACCTGCATTGTATGGGCTTTGCTTAGAGTTGAGGATGTTTCTTCTTTAGCGGTCAGTGGCACTATTTTGACTGAATACGTGTTCCACAACTGGATAAATTCAGCCCTGAGCAGGAGACTAGCATATGACAAGTAAACCACTTAGATCCCATTTAACTCTAAAATTCGCACATGCAGATGCCATTTGGAAAAGAAAGTCTGTAATTTGGGTAAGAGAATTTGCTACCTGCAATTGCAAATTATTATGTTGAGGTATTTCCTCAAACATAAAGGTCTTAATTTTCAATTTGATTCATCTAATCAATTTTTTTTTTTACCATGTCTGGCTTAATTTTTTTTTTTTCCAGTGAAAACGATCTAGGGTTATTTTGGTTGACTCATAAATGGTTGGAGAAACACTTCATAACATTTCAGAATTCATAAAAGCCTTTAAATGTGTGCAAGCTGTTTGCTGTAATCATCCTCCAACCCAATAGCCCTGTGCCCCAGTGCATTATTCTAAAGCATGTTCTAGACAAGAGATTCAATGTCCAAACCAGGAGTTTATGTTTATATATGTTTATGGTTACTCCACAGAAACAATTTTATATTTTCATACATGTTAATTTTTCTAGATTTGCTAGCAACAGCTGAAACCTTAAAGCCACGTAGGTTTTACCCATGCAAGGATTGTCTAATGAAAAAAAATAAAATCATGAAAGAACCCTAAAACATCTATGGGGATTGAGGTTGAGTTAGTCCATTTGTTACATTTATTTAGCAGATCATTAGAAGAAAGCTAGCCTGAAAACAATGTTTTTGATGAAATTCTGGCTCTGTCGTGATGGACTTCATTGAGTTTGCAGTCTGGACTAGGATATTCTCCTACATTAATGTCTACCATAGCTTCTGGGTTATCTTTCATAATACCTTTTCATTGACTGTAAAAGAAGCTGAATCAGACGAATGAGCTGACCCTTTTATCATTTTTGAACAAATTATTCTATTGATAAATATATAATATGATAGATTTAATCAGTTTGCAGGCAGCAAAGTAATATTGCACCCTGTCAGGAGACCTTCTGAAATTCCAGTAGTAATAATAATCAGATAATTAGAGCTAGTTCTGTGTTTTTCCAGTAGTAGTATATGCTTTTATTCAGTAAAGTCAGAAGTAAACAAAAATGTTTCATAAAACTGGTATAAATTAAGTCACTTCATTCCCTTATTCTGAAATTTGTTCCAGTTAATTGTATTTCTCAGAATATCATAGAGTCATAGAACCATTTGGGTTGGAAAAGACCTTTTCCAAAAACCAAAAGTAATATATTGTGACAGTTGTGTATCACAACTGTCTTCTCCATGTTATCATGAAACCCTGTTTTTGTTGGAAAATTAATGGTTCAGGTAATTTTTTAGATAGTAAAAAAAGGCAAACCTGAACGTGGGCTGGTGAGTCTAATTCATGTCTCATCTTCGTGTGTGCAAAATGCTAGAAGAATGAAAAGGGAAAACCAGCGCTGTAGAAGCCTGTAGAAGCTGTAGATGTTCATCCTTAAAGGTTTGCAAGACTCAGCTTACAAAAATCTCTGAGCAACCTGGTCTGGAATAAGGTTGATTGATCCTGCATGGAGCTGGGGGGGTCCCTTTTAGCCTGAATGACTGTGATTTTTTGATTCTGTAAAAATTCGAGCTTGTAAAAAGAGGTAAATATTAAAGGAAATGTTGGGATTAGGGAATTTCATAAAGATTAAATGACAATGTCTCTCTGCTTAAAAAAAAAATAAATTTCCTGTGTCCTGCAGGGAGTCACAGAGTGTTTGAGGTTGTTCCAAGAGGTTTCATATCTTAAAGTTCCTGCTGTAGGGAGTGATAGTAGAACATTGAAGATGACTGTGACACATCATTCCCAGCAGGTAACCCCATCCAAGGTTAGCAGTGTGCTGAATGATGTCATATCACAGTAGGCAAAGAAGTACTAAGTTATTAGTTCTGATTTAGCCAGAAGAACACTGAATTGATGAAATTATTAAATAGGTACTTTGGAGGGAATGGATGACCAAACACCTTTTTTTTTTGTCCAGTTTGGTCTGTGACTGTGTAAACTCTTGACATAGGCTGAAAATATTTAATGGATAAGTGATGTTTCCAGAGCTCAGTTTGCCTCAGTTTGCTTTGCTTTATTTTTAATCTTTATTTTTAATAAAATGTTTATTTTTAATCTTTTAATCTTATTTTATTTTTAATCTTCAGAAAACTTCTTGGACTAATATCCACTGTCCAAAAGGATGCATATATCTGATTTTTGCATAGGTGGTACTTAATATCGCTAAAATGACTTTCAAGTAGAACTGCTCTGGAAACTTCTGAGGTTTATGACAGAAAAATGACTCTTTATGTTGGCCAAGTCAAGGAAAAATGATTTGTCAAATCAAAATATTTGCTTAGAATTGTTCAGAGGTTAATCTGCCTCAGCTAGCAAACTATTCCATAGAAATTGGTAGTTCAGTTGTTTATGTCTTTGCTTTCCATCATATGCCCTACTCCTATACCAGTCTTCCTGGCAAGAAAACGTGTTGTGGTATTTGGTGGTACCTCATCTGACAAGAGCCATGAGAATGGCTCCAGAAAACCCACTGCTCGGTGTACATTGTAGGAATGTTTCTCATTTGTTTGTCAGTTCTGAAAGCTAGAGTTCAGCAGTTGGATGAAGAACATAAAATTTAAATTTACCGTGGTAAAGTTGAAGAGAGAATTCCCCTGTGCAGACAGCGGAACTCATTCCTGTGTGCTGAAGATACTTGCTTCCTTTCCCTCAAAACAATCTAGTTGTATTCTATTTTCACAACATTTTCTTCTAATGAAAATGTGTTTCTCTGCTCCCTGTTGATTAGAAAATGTTCATCCTTTTGACAAAGAGATAGAAATTAGACCAGTTGTGTCCATCATCCTAATAATGGATTACCAGAATTTTCTGTCTTTGAGGATTACAAGACGGATAATTCAAAGGCTACACTGTATGCCGAGGGTAGCCCCTTTCTGGTGGGGCCTGCTGTAAGCACACTTCCCAGTGTCCCATTGCCTTCTACTCTGTGAAAGTCCACTTGTGCTTCATGACTTTATTGCTGATGTGCAATTTGATCTGGATGTTGTCTCTCCTGTCTCCAATCACATGCTGTCAAAGTGGCCATTGTTTTGGGACAGCGTAACTTGACAGAGGCAGGGATCAAACAGAAAAAAGAAGCTTTCAGAGATGAGTGGAGCAGAAATTCCTAAGATTTATCCAAAGTTTTAATCTTTTAAAAACAGATTGTTGGGTCTTTCCTATTCAAGAAATAATATTGTAATCATAATGATGTCAAAAACAATCATCTTTTTGTTACTTTTTCCAGAACTTTTTATACCTTATAGAGAGGATAAGGAATTAAAGGCTGAACAATAGTAAGGATGGACTCTGTTGTAAGAGGTAGCTTACACTGAAAATGCTTTTACAATTAGCAGCATGTCACTTTTTATAGGAAAAAAGATAAAAAAATGAGTCTTTCTGAAATAAAACACTGGCAAAAGAAGTTGTTATTTTTCCAGAAGTCCACAGGTGAAAATGCATGTGTAGAACTGGAATTAATATGAAATGATATGCATTATATTAGCATAGCAATGGTTCTGCCACCAAACTAGTAGTCTGAGAAAGACATTCCTTTCAGAAAGAAAGCCTGAAACTTGCCCACGTTGTGTTATTTGATAGTGTAGATATATGTGAACCTCTGTGTTGCACATTACATGAAGTCATATGCTTTCTTTTTTCCTGCACAGCTCTCTTTATGCAGATCTCTGAATCAAGAGAATGATTTAATAAAGAAGAAAGATATATGCAACGTCAATAGACAATAGTAAACTATGAAGTAACAGATTTGGAAAGCTGGGAAATTGGCCAGTATTGATATCAGACAGCATGAGGGAAAATGCTTACTTTATGTCTGTATAAACTTATGGATAAGTATTCAATTTGCATTATCTTCCACTACAAATAATGATCTTTGAGAGTTTTTCAGCCTTTGCGGGTTTTCAGATTCTTGTTGTCGAGCTATTGAAGTATGAAATCAAAGATGTCGTGAGGTGAGAGAAAAGACTGCAGGAGAAAGAGCATAAGTAGTTACTTTCACTGGGATATTAGTTTTACTTAGGAGCACTGACCCTATCAAAGTTTATCTAGTACCACTTCCTCATTGCTTATCTTGCTCTGTAGTTATTGTTTATTATGTCAGTTTTGAAATAACTGAGTACGTTAAGTTGCTGTATTGTGATACTCAAATCAGAGATAGACCTAATAATGCTGTCTTCTCCTGAGATGTACTGGGTTCTCCACTCTGAATTTTCACCATTTAATGGTGAGAGTAGAGGAGAAGGTGCAGATGTATTTTGCTTTACATATCAGGCGTTCTATAAAGAGAAATACGAGTCTTGTATGTACTGAGGTAAATGGTAAAGCTTTCATCAGCTACTGCAAAATAAGAAATTGGTCAAGAAAAAATAACCTTGATCAATCCAAGACTGATATACAAACCTCTATATGATAGATGCCTTTCTGGTCCATGCAGTAATCACCCACTGAAATTAGAATTTCTGATTTGGAATTAGAACTCCTTTTGAGCTCTATCATGCAAAGATGTAATTTGGTCATAAAATCCTTATAAAAATTTATGAACGAAATTTGACTGAATGAATCCGGAGGATAATTTAGATACTTCGATATCTCAGTCACTTTGCTGAATTTATAGCTCAACATTTGTCTGAAGCAATAGCATTACCCTGTCTTTGTGATACCATTTGCTAAATGATGGCATCAGGATCTTCTCCAGAGGATGAATTTTTGCTGTCCCTTTGTCTAACAACAAGAGGGTACAGAATGACCAAGGCTGTCCAAAGTGTTGGATATCCTTTGTTGTCCACCATAAGAAATCATAAAAGTATCTGTCTTTTAAATGGTAGCAGCCCATAGTCATCTCAGGAACTCAGTAACCTCTGTGTCATAGTATGCAAAACTGAGGAACTCAATCACAAGCCATGTATAATAATCATGAGCTTTTAGAATTACATCTGTTTTAAGGCCTTCAAGCAACTGAAAGTATCACATTTGCAGTTTTGTCCATCTTCTCCTTTTTCCCTGAGTCCATCTTCGCGAACTCCAATATCTCATAAACTCTTGAAAACTTTTAAAAACAATTAAGAGTAAGCATTAATCCCTTGGGTTTTTTTTTTGTGTCTTTCTGTGTTAATTTAACAACTAAAAAGTTTTCCTTTATTCTGATACATGTTAGATGATAAAACTCAGGTTTAGAAATGTCAGTAGCTTGCTTGAGTTTATGCAGCCATTTGCTCATGAGAGGTGTTGGCTTGGAATTCCTCAGTGTTCAGTATGATTTCCTGCTGCCTGCCAAGTGGATATTGGTGCAGTCCTAACTATAGGAATACACTGTTGAAATAATTATAAGCAACACTTTCACAAAAATTATTTTTAGAAGAGCAACTTGTCCTTTTCAATGTAAACATATATTTTTCCTGCCATAGTGGCAATTTTAATGTGGGCAAGCAGTATTCCATTTGATTTTTTGTAGGTGGTATCCTCAAATTACACAGAGAAGATTCGCCTTTCCCTTCCCACCCCAAGTATGCCTGTTTACTTCTAAGTTTAAAAATAAGTTGATTCATATGAAAGATACTAATTTAGGAGTTTTTTTAAAAATAAAGTTAGGTTGGTTTGTTTTATTTGTTGCTCTTTCGCTATACTGCGTAACTGGAGAACTACTGTTTGCATACTTTCAAAGGCTGGTAATTCAATCCTTGTACCAGGTGGTGTTTAGGTAATGCTATTGTAAAAAAATGTCTTGTATATTGGATGTCAGAGATAACAAGTATTGTAGTGGCAGAGTTCAGAAGATAATGGCTAGGGTCTTGTATTTGTTCTGTCGGTCTAGCAAGGTTCTTAAGCACATGCTTAACTGCAAATATATGACTTACATGGAATATAAATACATTTATAAATGAACTTGAAGGAAGCAGTAAGTCTCATGCAATTCCTTCAACATATGCATAGAGCAGAAGTCCATTACCTCTGAAGAAAATTATGCCTTTGTTTGTTGAGGATAAAGAAGGAGAAAGTAGGAGCTCTGGAATGAGAGGATACATCTGTAGAGAAAAGCAAGGCATGTGATAGTAAATATGTGAGACTGTCCGTTATGCCATTACATTAATTTTTTGTTTCTTCATTTATTTTCTTACTGTCTTCTCCTATTAGCCTCTCAAAGCAAGAATATTTCTGAAATCACAGCAATTCAGTGTAAGGATGTATTTTACTCTTTTCTTTGCAAGATCTTAAGTTGATTTGAAGAAAACAGAGTAGGCTTCTAAATCATTTGGCTACATCTGAAAATTTTAGTTCTCTTTCTCTAAGGGTTTACTTTAGAAAAATATTAACTCATTCCTATAATTAATCTGTATTATTGGGAGAATTGCTTTGAAAAGCTGTTTAGAGATGAGACCCACAGAAGGGTCTGTTGCCAGTATCTGTTTTACTTTAGATTTTATTCTTAGGACCTGTTTAATTCTTTAGTAAGGTATCTGGGTGTCTGGATATACAGACACAACTCTATTTCCAACATATGCTGTTAATCTCTTCTTGCGGAAGTTCTTTCTGTCCTTACAAAACTACTGCAGTCTAACCACATCAAGAATATCAAACTACACCAGTAAACTTCAGATAATCCGTTGGTACCAGTTCCATTTATCTTTGTCTTCAGCACTTTGGTGTTCTCCACATACCTACTAATGCTTCCTCTAACTAACAATTGCCTAAATATTTTTCACTTTTAGATTTCAAACATAATGCAGCAGTCTTCGGTTTGAGTTTTTTTAACAATATATATGAATGACATTTTTCAGTAATCTGTCTATTATGTGCATTTCATAATGCTTTCAGCATATTGTCTGATGTATACAATCTGTGGTACTTCCCTGTTCTTTGTATTACTGTTCACTCAACAACATACAGGTCTCAAAATGTCTTTTTTCTTTACTTTTTTGACACTGGGGAACTAAAACATTGTTCTGCCAGCTATTCCTAAATAAGAAGAGACTTGTATGCATACTTGTGGTACAATAATATATCTTATTTCTGAGAACTCTGAGTTGAGGTACAAAGAGGCAGAGACCTCATCCTAAATGAAAGGGGTGGTGCTTGATCGAAATCAATCAAATGGACTTTTAAAATTCCTTAGAAGGAAGGAGTTAATATAAATCCTAATACTAACACAGCTTTTATAAAAGTTTTCTACACTGTTCCTGCATCTAAAGCAGTTTGATGGCAAAATGAGAATTAGCTATTTATTACTTTGTCTTTCAATGGAAACGGATAAAAAAGTTAAAAAAATAGATGCAGAAACAGATACAGTAAAACTGTCTAAAATCTGAATACTTGAATATGTTTCAGATACATGGCTTGGAAGCCTGACTACTTTTTTTCCTCCTTTAAACTAGAAGTCTCTATCATTTTTTAATCTCGATTTTTTTTAAATTTCTTTTATTTTTCTCTCCCAGTAAAATGCATTGGATATTTATCAGCAGGTGTATCTTTCTGTTACTTCCTAACTTTTGAGGATTAATTTTGTATGTGTTGTGTATAATATCTGTACATCCCGTGGAAATAAATCCAATTTATAATGAATGAAAGTGAATGACAAAATAGAGATGTGTCCATTGTTGTCATGTCCTTTTCTATGCTAGAGTTCATTTTCTCATTACATTGATTTAAAATTCTTTAATATCCACCTGAAACATGAGCCACTGAAATTTTCAGGATGTGAAATGTTGCAAAAGCAAAAAATGTATTGTATGTGTACTGGATGGAGCAACGGGTAAAGAAAGAGCAATGGACTGTCGCCATTTTAGGTAAAATGCTTAGAATTGCTGGTAAAATGTTCGTTGACCTACCTGCTATACGTGTGCCTGTTCATCTCAGGCAGACCAAGGAGCTAAGCACATGTATCTCCACTCATATAAGACATGCAAAGGCTAAGTCAGAATATGGGTTTGAAAAATCAAAAGACAGAACACTTACCATAATGGTAATGTTGTCTCAACGGCCAGTTCCAAATCCAGGCCTTGTTCTAAAAGTTCATTCATTATTTGTCATGTTTAAAAGTGTTGTATGGGAAATTGTAAAAAAAAAGGACATTAGGCTTGTGATTGGTATCTACTGGTATATATAATGTGATAGGTACTGATAATTCAGTTGAGTCAACATAAATAAATTCTGTTCCTTATTAAATGGTTTAGATGGTATAGACGTTAGACTGATGTTGGATATGTCGTTAACCTAGGTAAAGGTTGGACTTGATGATCTCTACGATCTTTTCCAACCTTATTAATTCTGTGTGTAATTCTGTGTGGAAATGATGTTTTCTCATCTGTTGTTCAATATAAAGAGAACTAATCTGATGTGAATATACAATTGTTAAGAAAGGGCTTGTGAATACATGGCAATTCATCTACTATCTCTATGTTCAAGGTAAAGACATGCAGATAGAAAGGGACAATAAGAAAAGTCAGTTACTGTCCAAAAAGCAGAATGCATGACCTAAGGAGAGACTTTTTCAATGTCTGTGGATACTACAGTAGTCTCAGCTAAAGAAAGTGTCCTTTGAATTATCAGACTACTCAGGTTTGAGATAGAAAATATGTTCACAGAAAGGTTTTACATGTGCTGCTCACTAATTCTATTACTATCTAAAAATGTATTTTTTAAATGTCCTTGTTTTTTCCCTGCCAGTTATTCCCTGTTTTTTTTTCTTGTGGGGCTAAGCTGGCTTCCTCATTTTTGCAGTTCATCAATACAAAACTGATTTGAAGCTGAGCTGTATAATAATAAGCCTTTCAGCAGCCAGGCTTGACACTTGCCTTGTAATTAAGGCCTTGATGGTTGTGTTGATGGCAAATGAAAGAAAATGGCTTTGTTCTCAATTCCAGAGGCTTGATTGCTGGTTCTCGTTCTCACCTGAATTCGACCCATTCTGCATTGTGCACATGATTGCTGGAGTGTGAGTAATTGCAGTGCTGGCAGATGACATTTTCATGAAGCACACTCTGCACTGCTCCAGAGGGAATTTACAGAATTTATAGCTGGAGAAGCTCATCAAACATGGATTTAGGAAATGCCTATGTGAAAAGTGGGAGCCCACAACCAAATATCAGAGCTTTTCTTTTGACATTTGCTTTTACGTAAAGGACTGTCTGCAACCTGTCTTACCTTATGGCAGCAGCCTGTTCATGACTAGATTTTGTGATTAAGGGCAGTTACTAAGTTTGCTAATGCAATTTTTGCATGTTTTCTTGTAATTTTTGTTTTTTGGAAAAGGAGATGGAAAATAGCTTTCTCATTTCCATTCATATTTTTATGTATCTCTAACCTTTCAACTATTTAAAAATTGTCAGCTATTTCATGTATTTACTTACAACAATGTATGCTTGTTTTTTTCTTTAAATTATCTTTCTCAACCTTTTTGCATTATAACATATTTTGTTTATTTTAAATGAAAATGAATGTGCATTTTAAATAGTCACAAAGGCTTCTACAATGGAAATATACTCTGACATTTATAAATTAGTTCTTCAAAAAGAAAACATTAGTGATTTTAATATTGACAGGTTCACATATTTTAAATAAGAGTGCTTATGTGTCGTAAATAAGAATTACATGCTGAAATTTTGCATTATAAGTAACGTGTGCCTATATATACCTACGCATATGTATATATGTACCTTATGCATAGGTAACATATGCAGAATCTTTCCTTCCCTTTTCCTTAGTGTTTGTGCTCTTTGCTCTCTGGCAATGTTTGTGGCTGTCTCATATCCCCCATGTTCATGTCTGAGACCCTGGTGCTTCTCCTTGCTGTTGCAGCACAACCTGTAGGTTGCTGCTGTGCTTGTGTCTTTCCCAGCACCTGAACCAACAGAAACATTTATGGAATACTGCTGACCTTTTTGGATCACAACTGCTTAGGTTGTCACTGCCTTTGCACATGACAATCCGTAGCTGCTGTTAGCCAGCTGCCTGTCTGGCAAGCCAAATTGTTTGCACTTGGGCTTTAACATTTCTTGAAGCTCCTCGATCATGGCAAGTCTTTCCTCCCTGCACTTGGTATTATTGAAAATCCTGAGCAATTGAATCATTGAAGGTTGCAGGTTTTTTTAATTAGACTTATCAATTAACCTCCAGGAAAAGTTAGGTGCGAAATCCTTTGAGTTTCTGCAATAAATGTTCGATCCAGAGCAGTGCTGATTATTTAAAATACACAGAAAAAAGAATCTGAGGTCTAAGCTGATGATGTTAAACTGCTCGTTGTTTTGGGGTCTAGCTTATCCTCATTTTAGTAATAGAACTCTATATCAATGCTAATAAATGGCAAAAAGAGTAGAGTCAATCTAAACTGCTGACACTTGTTTTAATTTATGCTATGGTCTTCAGATAACTAGGGAGAAAAAGGAGAGACTTTCTAAGTGACTTACCTAAATTCATGGATATTTTGCTGCTGTTTACAAAAAATAGGATCTTTTTGTAGCCTTGAATGGAATCAAGATGGAGCCTGTTGTAAACACAGCTTGGTTTTAGTCATACATAGTATATCTC
The DNA here is from genome assembly GCA_013399895.1 of Serilophus lunatus. Taxonomy (NCBI): domain Eukaryota; kingdom Metazoa; phylum Chordata; class Aves; order Passeriformes; family Eurylaimidae; genus Serilophus; species Serilophus lunatus. The sequence goes on from VXBA01002271.1 coordinate 328,680, forward strand.
CTAATGTACTTTGACTACCAGTGTTAAATCTGCTCCTGATCTTAAGTATTCCTTGGGGACTCACCTCATTCAGATTCAAAACCTCAAAAGTTCCTAGGCATTTAAATATTTTGAAAATTTGGGTCTGAGAGTCACTTCTTGTCATTAAAGCCATGAAAATAGTCATACTCAAAGTGTAAACTCATGAATTGGAGACAAAAGTCTGAAGTTCATCATTGCATCTCTTACAGTCATTACTAGAAACTTGAGGTGCAGCTTTCCTGAATACTGGTTGATACTCCTCTTGCAGGAGCGTTAAGGACCTGTGTCCATCTTAACAACCTTTTGAGGTGCACTCCTGCTCTCAAGTGTGTTCCTCTTACTACAATTCCTCTTCTACATTGTGTTTTGAGTAGCAACCCAGCCCCAAGAGGGGAACTTTCTGTTATATATTTCACAGTGCCTGCAACAAAACAACCTATACCTATTTCTGACTTTTACTTGAAAATGGGCAGGTTGTCAACCTCTGTGTCCTTAGTCAGGTCCTGGACTTAAAAAATAATTTTGTTTGTGGGAATGAGACTTGGATCAAAGAACATGGTGACAAAACCCTGAAGATTTTTAACTATTTTTCAAATTTGTTTCAAAGCAATAAACTATGAGGAAAGGAATGAAAACAATAGCCAGTGGACTAGAACAGTGGAATATGGCAGTGAACAGAAGTTTTTAAACTTGCTGAGGTGACTAGAAAAAGCTGCCTGATACCATTGCCTTAATTATGGTGATGGTCCAAGACATACTGGGCACAGTGATCAAATACTACATTATGCAGGCTGGTTTTTGATAGTACTAGCATCTAACACAGCAACTGTAATGTTAAGAATCACCTTAATGCTTTATTGTAGAAATTAAAGTATTGCAAATCATGGAAATTGTTCAACTGGTACTCTTATGACCTTCTTGCCACTACGTCCGATACTTAGTTGAAAGCTTCAGCTTATTTTAATAATCCTTTTCCCATCCTATTTGTAACCTTCACCTTTTACACACATATCTCATTATCTTTGTCGAACAGAATGTTAATAAGATCTGCTTTAATTTTCTCTGGCATCCATTTACGCTTGCGTTAGTGCCATATTTTCCTCAAGCTTCTTCCATTTGCCTCAGTGACCCAAGCCTGAGACATCCTGTTCTCTTTCCCTCATTTATCCCATTGGCTCGTCCCTCTGTTTTGCTCTATGTCTTTTATTTGGCAATAGAAATGTGGTCTTCAGCATCTCAGCACTGGCTTTTAATTTCTCCTATCTCTTATATTGCCTTCTATCCTTCAGATGTAGTGGAGAGAGGGTGCCTGTCTCATGCTGTATTTTCAGATTCATCATGAGATGACCTTTTGGTCAGGGAGTTAACTGTGGCTCACCCACAGGATGGGCTATTGCATGAGACCATTGACTGTTTTAAAATATTTTTCTTTCTTGCTCTTTTTTAAGTCATGAATAATTTTACCTAGCTCTGCCTCTTTTGTGACTGTTAATAAAGGCCATTGTTTTCCCTAGCACCACACATTATGTTATGTTATCTTGCCCTGTTTTATGATTTTCAGGCCAGTACAGTCATCAACAATTGCTTGTTTCCATTGAGAAACCTGAAGTTCTTGGACAATAGAATGAGTGCGAAAAGTTCTAAAATTCAAAGGAGGTGATGAAAGATGTGAAGTCTCTTTCTTCCATTTACAAATGTTATTGTTCCTGTGGTTTTTGTTACGTTTCCTTTTAAGCCAGTACCTCTATTTGTTATGACCTTATAAATCTTTTCTAATCTAAATAAAATTTCATCTTGTTTTATGTTACAGTATCTGTTAATCTACAAGTTACTTATTCAGCACCTGGCCTACCTGCCAGTCAGGCATTTTTGCTTTCTCTTTTGATACAAATTAAGCAGCACAGGGCTGAAACATGCCATAGCATATTAGATAATGGATTCTAAACGTATCTTATCTTGTTAATGATACAGTTTTTGTACCCCTGGGCACAAGTTGTACACTTGTTGGTGCACCAGCATTTCCAGATTATTCTTCTATTCATGAATAGAAGTTACAGTATCACACAGTATCACAGTATCAGCAAGGTTGGAAGAGACCTTAGAGATCATCAAGTCCAGCCTATAATCTCACAGCAACCCATCATCTAAACTGTGGCACCAAGTGCCTCATCCAGCCTACCATTGAACACTTCCAGGGCCAGTGACTCCACCACCTCCCTGGGCAACCCATTCCAGTGGTGGATCACCCTTTCAGTGAAGAATTTCTTCCCAATATGAAGCCTAAGCCTCCCCTGATGGAGCTTGAGACTGTGTCCTCTTCTTCTGTCACCAGTTACCTGAGAGAAGAGATTGACCCCCACCTGACTACAACCTCCTTTCAGGTAGTTATAGACAGCGATAAGGTCACCCCTGAGCCTCCTCTTCTCCAGACTGAACCCAGTTCCCTCAACTGCTCCTCTTTAGGCTTGTGCTCCAGCCCCTTCACCATCCTCGTTGCCCTTCCTGGACACGTTCAAGCACCTCGACATCTTTCTTAAACTGAGGGGCCCAGAACTGGACACAGCACTCAAGGTGAGGCCTAACCAGTGCTGAGTACAGGGGAAGGATAACTTCCCTAGTCCTGCTTGCCACACCATTCCTGATGCAGGCCAGGATGCCATTGGCCTTCTTAGCTGCCTGGGCACACTGCTGGCTCATGTCAGGTCTCCCATCCACCAGCACTCCCAAGTCTCTCTCTGTCTCCCACTCTCCAGCCACTCCGACCCAGCTTATAGCTCTGTGTGGGGTTATTGTGACCAAAGCGTAAGACCCGGCACTTGGACTTGTTGAATCTCATCCCATTGGAATCTGCCCATCCCTCCAGCCTGTCCAGATCCCTCTGCAGGGCCCTCCTGCCCTCCAACAGATCAACACCTGCTCCGAGCTTGGTGTCATCTACAAACTTACTAATGAAGGACTCAATCTCATCATCAAGGTCATCAATAAAGATATCAAACAGAACAGGGCCCAGCACCAATCCCTGAGGGACACCACTAGTGACCGGTCACCAGCTGGATGTGACACCATTCACAACCACTCTCTGGGCTCAGTCATTCAGCCGGTTCCTAACCCAGCACAGAATGCTCCTGTCAAATCCCCGGGCTGCCAGCTTCTCCAGGGGTACACTATGGGAGAGTGTGTCGAAGGTTTTACTGAAGTCCAGGTATACTACATCCACAGCCTTCCTCTCATCTATCAGGCGAGTTACTTGGTCATAAAAGGAGATCAGGTTGGTCAGGCAAGACCTACCCCTTCTAAACCCATGCTGGCTGGGCCTTATCCCCTGGCCATCCTGCAGGCATTGCATGATTGCACCTAGGATTAACTGCTCCATTACTTTTCCTGGTACTGAGGTCAGGCAAACAGCTCTGTAATTGCCCGGATCATCTTTCTGGGACAGCAGCTTAGCAAGCTCGTCTGCCAGCTCTCCTATCACCCTAGGGTAGATCCCATCATCCCATCATTGGAGTTTACCAATGTGCCTCTACAGCTTTTTGGTATGCAGTTCCCACCATTGCTTATACATCAGGCCACCTTAGTTTCCTGCTTTTGGCACTATTAAAAATCAATCTGTTGTAGGAACTTGCCCTGCAGATATCCCATGACCCATTTGAGGTCTCCTGTACCAGCATCAGAAGACACCAAAGCTTTGTCCTTTTAATGCAAATGTTCATAAACATATTTTGGTTTCCTGTCTATTTGCTGTTAGAGGTTTTATGTTGTGTTTGTGTTCTGTAAATGCTGTCTATCTCCAGCAAACTGTGGGATACTCTGTCTTTGCACCTGAGACACTGCTTTATGTAGAGGTATAAGTTACTGTTCTCTTAGCTGACAGTACTAGTGAAGTATAAGGGGGGGAAAAGAGTGGGTTTCTGAGCTAATGCCATCTGAGAAATAGTCTAAAACCATAAGTTGCTTTAACGTTGGAGAGTAATAGCCATTACATATTACATTTTACTGTGAATGTGATTTGGGATTAGTTTAGTGCTCGAATCTGTTCACAAATAATTTGCAAAGAAGCTGATCAGTAGGACCATACTCATTTTTCTCAAGTATTTTCCAATTGCTCATGCAGACAAATGTCAGCCTTGGAGGAGAGTTACCCTTTCTGTTTACACATATGCAGTTATTCTTAGTGTGTGATTGTGTATTGTTTTAGTTTTTCATTAGTCAGTCTTTATAACAACAAAATAATTGAAGGGCAATGAGTAACTAGTAGTAAATATTAATAGAAATACCAGTAGTTTTCCTTTCAAGACCTATGTTCCTGTAAATATAACCCTAAATAAAAAATAGTTTGTAAAATCTATTTAGACTTTTTTTGTCAATTGTCACTAAAAGATCAATTATTTTTATTTCAAACACATCTTTGTGGGTACTGTACAAAGCAACAGTATGTTTTATTCACAACAATACTTTCTGTGCTATAAATAATTGCAACTGAATATACATAATGGTAATTTTCAGGTCCATAGTGGTATTTTTAGCATTAAATTGTATGATGTACTACAAACATGCTGAAAAGAACCATTCTTATATATTTGCTCCTAATATCAGTATTGCAGTAAAACAGACTTTCTTTTGCATTTAATTCAGTTACACGTAGTTTATTTGTTGGTTCTGACAATCTTGTAAGTGTATTCATAAAATCTACTGTTTTAAAGAGGAATCAGTTTTGAGATATATGAGTTTGAATTGGTCATAAGAACTTGCAGCTTCTGAGTGACAGGTTGAGATCAGGTGTTGAGATCACCTGTTGAGGTGAGAGGGTATGACAATGGAAGGATGTCCCCATGCACATCTTTTTTTCTGTTCTGACAACAGTAAAGCAGATTTCAGCAGATATCACTGTTCAGTCAAGCTTGTTTGGATATGGCAAAAGAGTAGTAAAGCTTCTGTGTGCCCTTCCTCCTTGGCCATTTGTAAGTAGCTAAGTGGACAGAAGATAAAGATCAGTAGCCATATACCTATCTGTCTCTCCCTAATATGTCTGTATCTTTGCTTATTAGGCTTTAAAAATGTATCAGAATTTTTTTTAGACATGGGTCTGGTACAATATAGGGCTGTTTATGTCATCATCAAACTGAAACACAAAAAATGGGTCTGATGTGTAAGTACAATATTTCCTGGACCAGGCTCTATGGCTTTCATTTTAGTGTACTGGAAAGTCTACTTCTGTGCTTCCTTATGCTGGGTTTAGTGGTTTACCTTACTGATTTTCATTTTGTTCAAAAGATGGTCCTGCAGTTAAACAATTTCAGTTAAGGATTAAAGGAGAGAGAAATAATTTAACTTGGACCTTAGTACACTGAGAAGTAGGTGCTTGGCACTTTCACCTGTTTCACAAGTCCTTAGGTAGATCTGACCCCAGTGCATACAGATTCTGTAAACAGTCCTGCCCAAAATCTGGCCTTGTAGGCATGCCAGTAACATATGATGCTTTGCTGCATTGACTTACAATAGAAGTCTTCTCCAATAGTTGTCCATGCAGGAGGGTAAAATTAAATCTGTTTAATAACTCTGGCTTTATATAGTTCATAATCGGCAGTGCATAGGTCTACATTCTGTTGGTTAATATTATTTATTTTATGCTTCCATTTTTCTAGTTGTTTGTGGTTTTTTTCCTTAAGATCCCATCACTGCCTCCAGTTTGCATCATAAAACAGCAGGAAAGTTCCAGAAAGGCAAATCAGTTCTCTGCCCTACACTTGGTTTACTCATTGGCAAGTTACTTTTGTTACTTGCCTCTTTATTTTTTTGTGCACTTGCTCTCTGGGTAACACTGTGTTGGGAAGGTGAACCTTAACACCAAAAGGTATTTGTTGACCAAAAGGCATTTGAAATGCCTCCAAATCAACAGCTTTTAATGTAACAGCCTTTCTCCTAATATAATTTGCTTTTCAGCAGAGTTTTAAGATGCAGGATAAAGGAAAACATTCATACTCATCCAGTTCTGTTTGGTTGTCATCCTCCTACTTAAGGCAACTTTCAGATTCCATATTGTCCTGGCAGAGGACATGCTGCTCACTTTGGAAGAGCCAGTAACACTGCAAACACTATGTGTTTTCACAGGCCTCATTACCTTCTGCAGTCAGAAAAGTCCTCCGGTCTTTCACTTAGGTATTTGTGCATTGTTTCCCACTTTCTCCAGCGTGCCTCACAGTCAGGAGATAACTGTTTATCTACTGTGTAAGGGATGCATGCAGCCTTTCCAGAAACTCCCCTCAGTGCTAGTTGTGTATCTTCCTCATTAGTTTTAAATCCCTATTTGGCAGCAACTGATTCTTTGAACCATAATCCTACCTAAGCTACACTTAACATAAAAACATGACATCCAGTATTAACAGGGATGCTCATGCACTGTCTGCTTTCAATGCTGATATTCATAAGTTTTCCAAAAGCACTAAATTTCCAACTTTGGATATCTTCCTCTGTTGAAGGGCCTTCACACTTCTGTATTTTTGTATTTCAGATCACTTTTTCTTAATAATCCTTTTTTGATTTATAGATAATAGAGTTCTAAAAGTCTAGGAGACAAGCAGGGTTGGCACTAACACTGTCTATTGGTTGATTTACATAAAAGTTAATGTAAAGGCTCAAAAATATTTACACCTTGTATTTTTAAATGTGTCATTGATGAAAGAAGATAGTGCATCCAACATGCAGTGACAGTGGAAACCCTTTTTCACCTTATTTTAAGTTACTTGTTTTCACAGGTGGTTCAGATCTTCATATTCTGATTGAAAAAAACCCCAACTTTATTTGCTATTCACCTCATGGTTTTAACTTGATTTTTTGTCTTTATAATTCTTGGCTGTTGACTTGATGTTTTTTCTACAGCTTGGGTTTTTGGTATTATCTCCCCTGAAAAGAGTGACAGATACCTGCTTAATGTCAGAGGAAGTGGGACTACTTCCCATGTATTTTTATTTATACATTATTCTGAATGATCAGAAGCATAACTGTAGGGTCTGTAAATTTATGTAAACTGTAACTTTGTCTATAATGGCAAATAATCTTGTAAATACTGAGATCAAATATTCAAATAATTAAAAAAACCCATATCAAAATCATGCAAATAGTTGTAATCTTTCTGGAAAAAGGCAGTAAAACTAAATTACTACCAGAAACAACTCAAGTGACCAGAACTGTTGGAGTACTCACAACTGAAGGAAGTATGAAATATCTTAAAGGCAGGCAGTGTTTGCATTAGACTGAACTAGAGCTGGACATTTCCTTGCATTTTTTCAGCGGTTCAGATTTTGTTCTGTGCCTTCACGGATAATAAGAACTGGGGGCTCATTATGACCTTTGTGGGAATTGCTAGCTCTCAGCATCAGTCACAATGTAACCTTTTTTGGGGAATTTCCTTATCTGCTACTAAAATATTCAGTGCTTATAAGGATAAAGTATCCGTTCCAGGTGTATCTGCCCTTCTCCTGTGAAGTGCATCGCTTAGGGCATCTCAGAGACCGTGACATTTAATCTGTCTTAAATGTGCTTTTCTTAGGTGCTAAGCAGTAAGGAGAGTCTGCACTTTAGCCTCTTACAAGTACCCTATATTTCTGCTTCTTCAAGGGCAACTAGATTTTTTATTTGAGTTCCTGAAACTAAGCATTTTTATCATTAGTAGAATTTGAATGGAAAACTGTGGAGACTCCATTTTCCCATTATTCTCAGGGGCAACCAAGTTGCCTGTGGCTGCATGTGCATTTGCCAAGTGTTTGATATCGAGGCGGGGCTCTGAACAGATGCTCCACATGTGGAGATTTATTTATGGAAAACAGTATTCTCCCAAAACTGTGGATCTCAGATTTCCAGATTTGAGACAGAGGGCCAAGAGCGCTTCGTGAGAGACGGTGTTGGCAGCCCCTTAGCTCGATCTTCACGTTTCTACATCCAATTCTTTTTCAGATCTGTTAATTCTCATTGTTTCTGAGAATTAAAAATCATTAAGTAGGCCTCTACACGATGGCATTGAGAGAAAAATGAAAAAAACCCTCCAACATTGTTTAAATTTTTAAACATATCTTAAATTCAGCATCGCATTAGAACATAGCGGGCATGTGCATTTACTGCCACTGCCTCTGGAAATGAAGCGCCGCTGTCCGTGGTGCTGCACCCAGCGGCTCCTGCTTGGGGCATCGTCAGGCACCCGCTAAACAGAGCTAGAGGGACGGACTGTGAAGCCTTTCACAGTTTTGGTAGTACCTTACTTCTGTAAATAACTATTTCTTACTTGCAGCTGTGTTTATAATTGAAGCTACACAGCGTTTTATGGCCATTTGTTGCTTAACAATAAATCCACCCATCCTTATGTAGGTAAAGTTTTGTTCAAAGATCAAAGAGACACTAAGGTCCCCATAAAGATGCATGCAAAACCATATAGAAGATATTTCTTTTAACAAGTAAATTATTGGAATGAATGGTTAATGTATATTTCCAAAGATTCATTTACTCCCTCAGAATGCTGTTTTAAAATAAAAAAAAATCTTGCTAGAAATCAATAATTTTGGACTCTTGTGAAAGTTGTTGGGTTTATGTGTAATTTTATTTTAGCCAGTTGAACTGTTTATGTAAGAAATTAATATTAAAACTTGATACTTAAATTATAAAAATTTTGTGAGAGAAATTTAGATTCTTCTGTTTAAAGGCTCTGTTCCTCTGTACAGGATTCAGAAATTTTCACATAAATTTATACATTATTTTGGAGATTAAAACCTCCTTTTTGTTTCTATAAAATTAAGAAAAATAAATAATAGTAATTTCATAGTAAATACTTAGTCCATTTAAATGCAGTTTGTTTAATAGAAAATAGTTTTTAGTGTTATTTTTGTTCTCATTTTCTAATCTCATGGAGTATCTCCTTGCCTGAAAGGTAGCATATAAGGAATTGAGTACAGTATCTTTTAGAGGATTTATGGTAATGCTGCTGAATTTAGCTGAGCATAAACAGCATGGTGAGCCCCTCAGGGTCTCTTCATTTTCCTGACACACTCCACTGCTGCCCCATTAACACTTCGTCTGTTATTGCCATCTACTCAGTTTAATGAGTATCTTTGAATTTTAAGTTCTTCAAAAGAAACAATAGCTAAAATATCTGATGCACCTCTTGTAGCTTTCAGTATTGTATCCTATTCCCTTTGTAATTTTATTTGAGTAAAAAGTACATGTCTATTCTTTAGCAGTGTAGTTTCATCATGACATTTTCTTTAATTACGGTAGGTGCTAATCACAAGCACTGAGTAATGACTACAGATATGATGCTGTATCTGTCTGTGTAGAAGGTAAATGCATACTGAATAGCTGCTGAAGGATGCTTTTCCTTATTTTAAAATTCATCCAGTTCATACTGACGCTTTCATGTGAAGAAAGAATTGTTCTGCTCTAGACTTTGTGCTGTCAAAGCAGAATAGTATATTTCTTCCAAGAAATCGTAAGACAGAAGGACAAGGTGCTGTTTTCTGGTACCTGTATTAATCCAGCTAACTAATGTAAAGGGTCAGCATGTGTCTCATTAGATCGGATTCCTAAAACTGAATTATCACATTTCTCTGAATACATGAATGAACCATTTTAAATTATTAAACAATAAGCTCTATTATCATTTGAGGAGTAGAATTAAAGCCAGAATAATGCATGGGGATGCATCATAGGATTTAAGAACAATTCTGATTTTGCATTGACTATTAACTGATGAGCAAAAGTGCTCTTAATCACCTTAGATATTTAACATATCTGGAAAGTCTTTGCAGGGCCAAATAAAAAATAATTGAACAAACTTCTATTCTAGAAAATGGAGTCAATCAGTTAGATACTGGTACAAGTATTTGTATTAAATGCATTTCTTGAAAGTATATTTTTAAAAGCTAAATTCACATGTGAGGGGTTTTCTGTATTCCTGGTAAGCTTGCTATCCTTCATTAAAGTTGTTTTCTTTGTTTTGTTTTGTTTTGTTTTTTTTATTTTTAGAAAATGAGTCTGGAAGAAAATTGGTGAATCCAATCCAGTGGATCTACAAGCACTCTGACAGGCTCAGAGAGCAGAGTCTGTACCAAAGAGCAATTACCCCACCAAACGATTTCAGGTACAATTGACCTAAATATAGCACTCTCTTGAGATTATTGACAAGAGTTCATTTCCTGTAGTGCTTTTCCCATTTGCTACCCCTGGTAACCACTGTGATCTTATCTTCCTGGTGCTACATGACTTCTGGGATGCAGTTAAGAGTTCAGTTGTGCATTATCTTTAAACAGACAATTCATGCTAAAAGAGTAATTTGCAGTTAAATTAGATGATGCATATATTACTTTTGCTGCTGAAGTTAGAACAGAAATGAGTGCCTGAAACATTTTGGACCTTGTTGCACTGGAATTCTTCTTCTGCAAAATGAAAAAGGTAGTACTAGTTAATTGTAAATAAATAGGAAATTTTATTTCATCAACAGTAGAGTCAGACATTCAGGATGGATAGACTGGAGAACTTGCTATTTGTTTCATTTATGTATATTTATTCATAAAGTGTGGATTCCCCAGTGTCATCCTATCACCTCCAGGCAGTCACAGTAATTCTCATATGCTGGCATGAAAAACAAATGAGTGTATAAATTGAGTGTGTAAGCATACAAAATGTAGATGAAGTGAGTTTGAACGCTGGTATTGATAAAAAGCATTTCAGTTTTGAGGAATGCATTTTTCTTGAGCATTGCTTGCTAACTTGTGTAAAATGCTTAATAGATTTGCATTCCATGTATGTGGAATATAGAGAAAATAGGTAATGTTCCCTTGGTGTTCATCAGAGATTTTTTTTCTTGTATCATTTTTCTTTTACTGAATTCTTAGTCAGAAAATCTGTGCATTGCCCAGAAATTCAGAAGGCTAGTATTAGATTCCATGCTGAGCAGCTGTTGGGGAGCCATTTTTCACACACCTTTATTAGCTAATATCACAGGACACAATTGTGTTGTGATTTTCCTGCCTAATATCCCCTATGTTTTTGCAAAAGAACATCAGAAAACTTGTATTTTACTAGTGGAATAGAGTCTGATAATTATCATAGGTCCCACTCCTCAGAGGAACCTCAGGAAGATGTTCAGTTGGAGGCCGAATAATTTTTAAGATGGAGACACATATACAATATATTGGTATACTGACTTGGTTCCTTTGATGGTCATGGACAACAGTAAGAAATGTAGTTAAACTCAGAAATTCTATACTAAAATAAATTGAAGCTTGAATCAGTTAATTACATTAGTAATTAATTTATTATAGGGGACATTTGGATTAAATATAGAAAATCTTACCTCTGATTTATTTTTTGCCCATGTACTATAATGAGTTGATGAGAAACATCATATCAAAGCAATAGCAATTTGAAATGCAAATATAATAATAAGAAAGCAGTAAAATAATATGTGAAGGTGAGGTGAAAATATGGAAGGGATGATTAAGTGTATTCTCATCTGGACAGACTGGGGTTACAGAACTCCTTATGCTGTTGTTTAGGATTGTGAGAAATCTGTGCAAAATTTCTGGTGGGCTGCTAAAGAAAATACTTTTAAAGTTTGAGACATGAGGAAGTGTTCATGAGAAAATTAAATCGTTTCATGGGAGGGTCTTTCTGTTGTAGAATCTTGTATAGAACAAAAAAATTAAGGAACACAGTCTTAGGGATGAAAAAAAATTAATCAATCCTGTCCCAACACAAAGAGGAAGAAAAAACTCATAAGAAGTTACCAACAGCCATAGAGTCTAAATTGAAATGTTTACTTTCTTTACATTTAGTATTTTACAAACAGAACTTCTCATACTGATGCTTGCAGTGCTGCAAGGGCTTAACCTTAAACCTTACTGGTGTGATTTTTCCCATTTTCTTTTTGCCTGCATAAAATGTACCTAGAGTTTGATTTTTTTGTCTGCAGAGGCTTATCAGATGCATTTTGTTAATTATTATCTTTACATTCCAGATGCCTGACATGGCTGACATACAAAGAGTTGTTTGCAATATAGATGAGTAAATCCATGTGAAACTTAGAAACTAACCCCAGAAAACCTCATGGAAACTCTCTTGTTTATGTGAATGGTCTTGATGAGGATTGCTCACTTTAGCTGATAACTGGTAGTAACATCATTCTGGGCCTTATATTAACTTCATCTTGTAATATATTATGGACCCAACAAGGGTTCAGCATCTTTATTATAGTTATTTTACACTTCGAAGGGATGTTCTGATCCCTTACATGATGCAGATCCATAGAGGGCAATAGCACAGATTAGAGATTTTATATTTGCTGCTATATTCAATTTGCCCTGTGATGGTAATGGAAAGACATAGTAATGCAACCCTAATTAGGCAGTGGAGGAATCTCTGGTATGCAACATTATTCTTAGCCAGCTTTGTATTATTTCTGCTTGTCCTACGGTGCCTCAGGGAATGAGAAAGATCTAACCCATTAATTAGAGAATTAGCTTGGAGTTGGGAAAGATGAGTTCAGGTTTTCTTTATGCCACAAGTTTCCTGCAAGACACTTGGCAAAGTATTGACCAAAATTCAGCAAGACCTAAGGATCAGGGATTGTGACTGTACTTCTCTGCTTTTGGAGCAGAATCATCAGTCCTTCCATGGTGTGGTATCTCTGCTACCCCCCTTAAATAACAGTCAGAAATTCTCACTCCCCTCATTAGCTGTAGTGAATTCTGTAAACTTCTCTGTGATGCTGTTCTTATGTAAGGATAGTGGTGGAATGGCAGGGATGCACAACACAGAGTAATGCCTTATGTTAGTTGTATTACAAAGACACTGTCATGGTGACAAGTTCATGTTGGCTCTTGGCAATGTAAGTCTTCCTAATACGACCTTCTGAAAAAGCGAAGTTCATCAGTCAAAATGTCACATGTTGCTAAATCTGCAGTTTATAAATTGTCGCTATAAATGTAAGTGGTAGGAATCATCACATAAAATTGTACTTCTTTTTCTTTGTCTCTCCAGACTTAAATGGTTTCAAAAGTGAAGCAGTAAGCTCTTCAAATTGCAGTTTCTAGGCAGCACCTCTGCTCCTGTGAGCAGGCATGGCTGTTTATGTTGCACGGGCCAGCCAGCTGTGATTGATCACAGGCTGCTGCTGATGCTAGCACAATACAGAGAACAGTTGCCTTAAAGCTAAAAATGCCAGGGGAGGGGCATATCACAAGTAAGAAATAGGAAAAAAAAATATTCTTGTGTTTTGTTGGATATATAGCTCAGCCTGCCAAAATATCTAATCCCTAAATCACCTTGAAAATTGTTTGGGTTATAAAATCAAATTAAAGCTGCTATGAAAGGTCAGGATCTCTCCACTGCACTATCAGCTATGTGTATAAATCTCAATCCCAGATCAAAGGGAATACACCACGTAAGTAAAATGCTTTTTAAAAGAAATCTGATCATGGTATCGCTGATCATTTTTGTAGCAAATACTTAGGAAGTGTTGGATTAATTGGGTTATAATAATGCTGTGAATCCCTCCTTTTTGCATACTTTTACATTCTCTCTAGAAGGGTTATCATGTAGCTTTATTTTGATCAGTTTCCACTTTTTAGCTTTTTTATGTGATCTTAAATGATTCTTTCGTCTGTATGAATATTGGGTGCTAAATTTTGGTGGACAAAAAAAATCGTAGCACACATGGGCACATTTTGCATTTTTTCACTCCAAATGAATGACTTATGTATTGCTCTAACTGAAGTGTTCCTTCTGAAGCCAAGGAAGACACAGAAGACTAATTTGAAAGTCAAGTGGAGTTCAGAGAAATACTTCATTGATGAAATAGAGTTTGGGTCAGGGTTGAATTAGGTCAGAACTATGCTTCTTATACAATAGAAATAAAGCTTTTATTAACAAGTCTACATATAAAAAAAGGCTTTCATACACTGACACAGAGGAGGTACAGAAGTACATTTGTGCAGCATTACATTCATCTTCAGTGCACTGAAGAATGCCAAGGAAAGGAATATGTTTGATAAAAACTATAAAGCTTCTTATCCAATAAGTAGCTAAAGCCAACAGAAGGTACATGTTTTCTAGTCAATCAGAGCTAGAAAGAAACGGTTTCAAAAAGAGTTTTTAAAAGCATGGTGGGAGGACAAAGCTATGTGCAGATTCTTACAAGCACAGTGATACTTTCTGTACAAATACAAATGCAGTTTATGACTCTGTAGTATGTCCTCATTAATGTATTGCAGACAAAATCTAAAGAAAGAAGTGTACACTGAAAGTTTCCTCTCTTCTTCCAAATACATGGGAAGATGCAGGGAGAGTAGCCCCTGCTGTTTATGGCCAGCCTGCACATTTCATTAGGACGCTACTCCCCTGTGGTTTGGGAAAGACCAGTCCGTGCTGCTTATTAGCTCTCAGTAGTATTGTCCCCACATGACCTTGTGGATGGATTTCTGTTTCAAAATCATACAGAAGTTAAATGCTGCTGAAAAGAGCATTCACTTTTGTTTTGTTTTCCCTTCATGGCTTCTGGGGTGAAATTTATCTGGCCTGGTGTCTTTTATATTGAAATTATTTTTGTCTAGGCTGCCTTCACAGTCAATGGAGAGAAATAGGCACTTTTAGAGCATGATTCATCTCCTCAGAAGGTAGACATCTAAGTAGGTCAGATGAATCAGACTGTAGAATAGCACATTCCTTACTAGAGAAACCTAGGGATCAGCTTAGATGTTGATGCATATACTGCAGATATCTAAAGTGCAACTTTATGTCTGTAGGAACTAAGTCAGAGTTCAGAGTCAGAGGAGAATATCCTACACTTCAGGAAGCACCTTTTTCTTCACAGCTCCTGGTTTCACTGCACTGGGGGGCATGTGCATAGTCATAGTCATGAGGTGATAAATTTTAAAAAAAGGTATTACATCCCCTCCTTCTCCTATTATTAATATACCTTAATATTTTAAGGTGTGCCGATTGAGTAGACTGAATTGTGTGAATAGGTATTTTGTTTTCATTTATCATCAATTATTCCACTGGTGCCGCAGTGTCATAATTTTTTTTATTAGTCTCTGCTAATAATCTGCATGTACATGACCTCACACTGGTTTTGGTTAGTCCTTGTGAATCATATCAGAAACAGATACTTTCTTCTCAAGCTTAAACCTCTGCAAGTAGAAAGAGAAGAGAAAATACCCATTTAATTTAGGGTTGCAGAAACAATTTAAATAGTTTCTCCATCATAATGATTACTGTTAGTGCCAGAGTTTCACAGTATGGCCCAGTGGATGAGGTGGTTAGTGCAAATTCACCTGAAAGTCTCCACAATGTGTATTTTCAAGTGCTAACAAATAAGTTTTGCAAAAAGAATCTCTGCTTCATTTTGATTGTGTTCTCTTGAAGTATCATCCATAATCAGTAAAACAGAACATACGAGAATGAACAACATTATTACATATTTAAAATACAAAATCTACAAGTAAAGACCCACCTAAAACCTTGAACACCAATGCAGCTTTTTCATATGCTGCTCTTCTCCCATTGTTTGCAAAACTCCAGATCCCAGCCACCCTGCAAGACTTTTGTCAGATGCATACCCAGGAGTAGCACAAGGATAACAGCCTGGAGTAAGCAGATTGCTAGTGAGGCTAGCAGGTGCCAAAACATGCTGTTTCATGACCCAGTGTAAAGATGCCAAAAATAATCTCAAATGTACTTCAGTAAATAAATGCAAAACCCCCTCAGGGTTCAGAAATACAGTATGTAGAACTAACTGTTTGAGATTAAGCAAGGAACTTAAGGTTGGAAGATGAGTGTTCTTATTTCTGCCCTGCAACAGATTACGTGTGACCAGGTATTTTGGCCAAAGTCTGTGTTTTGCTACTTAAATAGATGGCATGGTTTTCAAAAGGAATTGTGAGCAGAAATACAATGGATTCCACAGATAATTAAGTTGAATCACATGCAAATATTGACCAAATAGCTCTACCTCATTTCCCCTGTCTTTCAGAGGCATAGTATTTTGCTGTCCTTGTTTATGGTAATTTCAAATGTGTAAACAGCAGTAAAAATTGATTTGTAAGTGCAAGTGTTCTAAAATCACTTTATCTGCAAGTACATGTTTTGTAAAATTAGTTTATGTAAAATCACTTTTCACTTACCAGGTTGCCTAGAGAAGTTGTGGATGCCCCTTCTCTTGGGGTGTTCAAAGCCAGGTTGGAGGGGGTGCCTGAGTACCCTGGTCTAGTAGAATGGGAACCCTGTCCACAGCAGGGGAGTTGGAACGAGGTGATCTTTAAGATCCCTTCCAACTCAAGCCTTTCTATGTTTCTGTGAGCTTAGACACATAGCTATGCAACGTATTTGTTCGATCAGCCTGAAAACTCCTTGCTATAGATCAAGTAAGATCCAAAGGGCCGTGTTATGCAATTGCATTTAACTTTAAAGACAGCAATACCAGAGCTATGCTAAGTGAACTTGAACTTCCAAAATGCACCATGAAATTGTGAGAATCACTGAAATAGTTGATACTGTGTATGTGGTAAAATAAGATCAATGCAATAAAATATATGCCTGATATTGAAATACAGATACAGGGATGAAAAGGAGCTAAAAAACAGGTGAAAAAATTTATTTGCATTTTAAACTTTAAATTTGAAATCATTCTGCTATTGTAGCCCTTTCTGTATCTGCTGCAGATTGTATACTGTGTAATATATCTAAAAGTTTCTAAAAAATTAGGGATAATAATTATCACGGAGTCGTAGAATATCCTGATTTGGAAGTCCAACTCCCAGCCCTGCACAGAACACTCCAACAGTCCCACCATGTGCCCGAGGGCACTGTCCAAATGCTTCTTGAACTCTGACAGGTTTGATACTGTGACCACTTCCCTGGGAAGCCTGTTCCAGTATCCAACCACCCTGTGGGTGAAGAACCTTTTGTGAAACCTAAACCTCTCTTGACATGACTCCATACCATTCTGTCGAATCCTGTCACTAGTCACCAGAGAGATCAGTGTCTGCCCCTCTTCTTCTTGTGAGGAAGCAATGATGTGTACATCTCAAACAGAAGAATTATGACTCCTGTAGTTTGACAATTATGACAGGGGAATGGTGATTGTTGTAGTTTGTAGACACCCGAAAAAGTGCCCATATGCTAAAATTTTCAAGGTGAAAAAGTATTTTCATGATAACAAGCACTTCATCTTTTATGAATTATGAATGCAGAGCCAAAGCATCCAAAGTTTAAAAGGTAAGGTATGGTAAAGGATGCAGTAGTGACAAGAACTTAACCTTCTGAAGTTTATGGACGTGTGTATACAGTACATGTTCTGAAGTACCCCCTGAGCTGGCTCCATATTCTTTATATAAAAGATTAGAAAAGCAAAGTCTATTCATCAGGAAGGCACATAATTGGTAAGCCAGGCTGTGCACACAGAAAAAAAAACCAGAAAGCATCCTTTAAAACTGAAGTTCTATCTCAAATATGTAGCTGTATATTACCAATGTGATGAGTCATATCTTGGAGTGCAAGAGAAAGTAAAAAAGGAACTCATACAACAAAATATGATCTCTGATTAAATATGCTGATATAAGAGACATAGTCGTTCTTAAAGGACAAAATATTTCATATGGAAGCTACTTAATTAACCAGATATACAGATATATCTACCCATATGTACACAAGTAGCTTGTGGTTTTCACAAACAAAAAATAGGAATAATTGGTAATGAAATAGCCATTACAGTATTCCAGTTGTTATAGCTCATTCCAGTAGTCAAATATAAATTCTGTTTTGAACTGGATGAATAAACTACAGATGGTTAATATATGTCCTTTAGTCAGATCTCAGCAGAATCTTCAGTTATTTCATATTATGTGTAGAAAAATCTACATTAAAGAGTCCAAATACTCTAAAGCTAATACGTGCCAGAATTAACTTTGTTAAGGCAAATTAATTTAATTTCCCCCATGCATATGCATTGTGAAGACTTCTTTAATTACGTGATCACATATTGTTTTTTCTTACAGGATCTTTTCCTCATTCAGTTCACAGAATATGTGATAGTCACTTAATGAGCAGCTGTTCCATATTTTGTTTTCATGACATTGTTCAGTGCGTGGTTCTGTACCTTGTTTACTACAGAATATTTAAGCCCTGCTCTGTAGACCTAGTTATTAATTGTTATTAATTTCCTTCTGTGTTCCTTTTCATAGTGAGCATGGCCATAGTGCCTGAGTGGTGAAAAAACATTAAATTAGCTCTAGTGCAGGCCTCTGAAATAGGAAGACAGTGTGATTTTCACTTTATGACTGGAAAATATGGCGCAGAAGACTCTGTTCAAAAGGTGCCACTAATCTATAGGACCATCCTGAGTTGCTGAGGTCCAAAAGCCTTGGCTCATTAGTGTGTGGTGGTTTAGCACCACTATATTAACTAGGGGTCACTCTTAATAGTGACGAGAAGAATTAACAGAATTTAACAACAAAGAAACACTTTGTCTGGAGCTCAACCAAAAGAAAGACAACAGTTTAAGGGAACTCCAGACTTAACACAGAATTAAACCCAACAAAAGCCACGCAAAAGGGGAAAAACAAAAAAAAGAAATAAGGGAACTGCTTTTAATGACCAGGGAGGCTGGCCAAAGAGAAGCAGTGGGAAGGGAAAGCTGCTTCCTTCTTCTTCCTCTCTGGTAGAAGCTAACTCCCAGCCCTTGGAGTCTCTGTAAAACACAACACAGTGAAAATTCCTCCCCCCAACCCAGGATGTTATTTGGGGAAGCTTTCAACCTGCAGCTGTGCTGGTGTGGCTCCAGTGCCGATGGAGGTGGGCTGAGTC
>VXBA01002271.1:347993-421185 GCA_013399895.1 Serilophus lunatus
CCGCACCGCAACCCCGCACCGGCACCGCGGGCTCCCAGGAGCCGCCCCGGTCCCGCACACCGCGGTTCCCAGGCCCGCTCCGTGCACTCCCGGATCCTGGCCCTGCTCTGTGTGCTGGGGCCATGCTGGGGTCAAAACGTGTCCCGGGGAAAAGCAGCGGTGAGTCAGGGAGGGGAGCGAGGGAAAAAAAAACCTGAAAAACCAGGGTTTACACCAAAACCGGGAGAATCCCGTCCCCTTTTCCCCTCTCCGCTCCCTCCAAGAACCCGCCAGCACCCTCCCCCCACAACCCCCTCCCCTTTCAAACCCCTAGATAGTATCACATGGAACTTTTCCAACTCAGGTCTTCCCCCCTCCAGCTATCCCATTGGTTAGTGCATTTCTTCAAGATTCTTCACCAAATGAACCTTCTAGAGTAGACAGTTCTGATTCATCCTTACAGTGAGGCCATCTTGTGCACTGTCTGAGGCAGGTGTGTTCTGAGAACAATGGTACTCGAGTCATGCCATTAGTCTCCATCATGAAACCCATTCACAAGATGTGGCAAAGTTTGGGTATATAGGCAACTGGGCACTTCCGACATCTTTGTCCTTGATTTGGTCATGTCAAAAAAGTTATTTTGAAATTGTGTCTATGTGAGAAAGAGAGAGAAATAGATGGAAAGATAACGAGTACACATAACATTTTAAAAATAGAAACTCATAAGAATATCTTAACCCCTGTGTGAATGATGAGATACTTGGAACGTTAAAATCCCCAACACTATATTGTACCATTCTTCTATTAAACAAGTTGCATAGAATAATATTCTGTGAAAACTACTGCTGGAGGAGTAAGATGCAAGATAACTATTTTCATTACTATTAGACTCCACAGATATTTACCAATGGTACAGGAATTGTGAGAAACTGAAATTCAGTTTCCTGAAGTCCCAAAAAGGTTTTTTAGCTATTATTGATTCTCTGCTCAATTCTCAGTGACCTTTCCTAACCCTATTCGCTCTATCTGTTGTAACTCTGAGTATATCCCAGTCCTGTGTCCTTAGCAGAGCAGTTCTATTTCTCACTGTTCCCCTGGCTTCTTGTCCCACGTTCTGTTTTTTTACCACAAACATGTTCCAAGTACTTGTTCTTCACCTCATGTATTCAGTACCTTTCTATAGTCAGTGTTTTTATATTTTCATCCCTCGTTCCTCCAGGGTCACATACCAAGGCATATGTACATGTTTCTCATTCCCACTAGCTCTCCAGCCAGAGCTTAATAGTCCAGCACTGTTTTCAGTTTCTGTACCTCCAACCATCTATTGCTTGCCTCTTCGCACTCTTGTTCTAAACACTGCTGTGAAATTTTGGCTTCTCCTCTCTTTTGTCTGCTGCTTCATTTTCATTTGGATAGTAGGGAACTGATAGAACTCTATTCGTGTAAATGTCATTGTAAATTTGAGAGCAAAGCTTCTGTTTGCTCTAGGACAACAATGCATGAATTTAATTTCTTTGCTCAAAATTTGGACTTAAATATAAATATAGGAGACAAAAGTGATGCACCCATGAGTGATAATATCTGATCCTAATTTCTATGCCTGTTGGATACGTACCATGTCTGCTTCTGCTTACACATTTCTGCTTTTTATCTCCATTGCTGGTCACACTTTTTCCGATCATCAATCTTGAAGCCAGGTAGTTTCTGCTAGATGAAACCAGACTTTTAGTATGTTGCATGAGTGCAACCCTAGAATTCAGCACTGATGTGAAACCTACTGGTTATCTGCGTTAGAGATTTACTTCTCAACACATCCCAGTAACAGCTGGGCAGGTTAATTTATTCATCCCTTAACATAATGTTAATGTAATGTAATAACTTGGACAGAGCCTGTGTACAAAAATGCTGTGATATCAATCTATGGAGATTGTACAGTGCCAGATACTATTCCATTTATTTATTGCACACTTGTATGAGACTTGAATCTAGAAGGGATCACTGGTTTATCTAATGTCATATGTAGCTTAACACAGGGTAGATAATTTTTTCTACATACTCTTGAATCGTTCTGTGGCTGAAAGGCCTACTCATTATTTGATCTTGAATTTAGAATATTAGACAGTGGTGGATTTCCTTCTGTTCTTCATAAGTTGTAAAGCTTTGCTTAACTTCTGAAATTTCTCTAGAAACTGTAGCCAGTTCCAAGGGGGATCTAGGTAATACCTTCTTGTGAAAGTGGTATTTCATGTGAAAGGAAACTAAGTAGTACTGGGAAATACTCACTTCATGTTGATTAATTCTTATATTTAATTTCCATGCTTTCAAAATGCAGTTTCTCATAAGCTTGACAATACTGTCTTCTTTTTCTTCCATGGCTCTTGCTCTTTCACTCCATTGCACTTTGCTTTGTCATCTTGATGCCTTATTCTTTTAGTGGCAAGAATCTTGGAAAAGCACATGATCAATAAAAGAATTGGGGAAAAAGAAATACCAGAGCAGCCTAAACTTTCTAATGGAGTCTGTGGGGAATATTTTAAATAAGAGCAAGGATATTGGATTTGGGGCAAGATAACAGTCATGGTTAGTGTTGGAGATGTGTTCAGTTTCCTGCCTTCTGTCCACTCTTGTCTTTCTCTGACACCATTCCATATCAATAAAACAGAAGTAACACTGTCTTACGGATACTAAAGAAGTTGCTTCACAGATACAATAAAAAGGAGGAAAAAAATTGATTATACTCAACCTAGGGCAATATTACACATTTTGTGAGTCCTGTGATGTTGAGTACTGTAATACTGTTGCTGTGAGTACTATGGGTGATGGATCGGGAAGCCTTCAACCTAAGACAACCAAATTTTTCAAAACCTTCCTTTGTCTGCACAGTTCTGACCACTGTTTTTTATCTCCCCCACCCCTCAAATGATTCTCATGCTGTCATGGTTTGTATTACCTTTTAGTTTCTCACAGCTACTTACTACTGCTCATATTTCAACATTGCTCCTGTTCCTCCAGAATTCGCTCTATCTTGCCATTTTACTTTAAATTGCTCATAACAAAGAGCAACTTCCTTCTCCTTTGAAGTGTACACCCCAAGTCAGTATAAAGGGACTTTTGGGTTGCATGAAGGTGGTGAGGCATTGGGAGTACATAAACCGATGAGAAGATGAATGGAAATAACTGTCAAATGTAGTACAAATATGTAACTATTCTATGGACAAGTAGATATATACATCTGTTTCCACAGCAGTCTCTGAGTTGTGTCAAGTAGTTCTTTGATCTGAAAGACATGTTCTTAACTCAGGAGGAATTATTTCTGGAGTTTGGAAGAGCTTAGTTGCAACAGAGAGAAACTGAGCTAGGCACTGATCACGCCTGGACTCATTGTGCTTTACGCGGTCCTGTTTGTCTTCATAGTTGGGGTAGCCCAAGGCAAATGTGAGCTCAGCTAATACTCCTTTGTCCTCACTGTTGTTGCTCAGGTTTTTGTATGCAGGGACTATGTTACACACAGAGAATTACACAGAGAATTAATAAGGTTGGAAAAGACCGTGAAGAGCATCAAGACCAACCTTTACCTAAGTTAACAACCTATCCAACATCAATCTAACATCTATACCATCTAAACCATCTAAACTATCTAAACCTTGCCAATAAGTTCATCATCTAACCTATCCTTAAACACATCCAGGGACGGTGACTCCACCACCTCCCTGGGAAGCCCATTCCAGTGGGGGATCACTCTCACTGTGAAAAAGTTTCTCCTGATATTCAACCTAAATGCTATACCATACCCATCTATGGTGAGATGTTCTAAAATTATTTCCAAGTTAATTCTATCACAGGAAGACCAATCTGTCTTCTGGGGACAAATTGCTCAAACAGCAAAATTGAACCACTATGGAAGTAAGAATGCTGCAAGACCTGCATAAAGAAACCATGTCCAGATTCCAGCTCACACAAAGGAAAATGATGCAAGTTTATGTGCTGTCAGAGCTCACTGATTTTCCTATGAAGGGTTAAGACTGGAATTATGTAAAGCCCAAACCTATTACAGCATCAACAGCCACCAGCACCTCACTCAGCTTTGAGCAAATCGAGCAGTTCCCAGTTCACATTGGTTTTAAATATTGACTAACATGGCATAATGAATAGCTCAGACCATTTTGTAGAGCTAATGGCCTGTTCATACTGGATCGCACGGGACAGCAAGGAGAAAATGGCACTGATCCCTTCCTTCTCTGGGATGTTGGAATTTTATGGATCCCAGCTACTATGAGCTGGTAGTCAAGAAAATGAGTTCTCAGAAAAATAACTAAAGTGTTTTCTCTAAACAAAGTAGACACAAGACATGCAAAATCAGTCTACTTCATATATACATATATATATTCATATATACAATTCGGGAAATGGAATCAAGTTTAATGCTGACTGTATTTCTTGCAAAATCGTGGCTTAAAACATAAATGTGGACCAGGAATATGATCAGTGTAGAAATGTAATGGATTTTACTGGAGTTAGTAAATGCTGTCCTCCCACTAGATTAATTCAAACCTGCGTATTGAATGCAGAGACAAAAAAATGACATTTCGTGGTTGCTGGATTTCACATATGACATGATGCTGACATTCTTGAAATGGAGTCTAATTACTAGAGAAAGGGATTTTATTCTATTCAAGTAGAAATATTCTTTAACAGAATAATTTTTGTCCTGATAAACATGTTCTTGTTCATACTTTTACACTTTGAATAAAAAATAGGACAAATTTTCTGCTCGTTTGATCTTAATCTGGAAAGTCACGTTTTTAAATTAATTATGATGAGCCTGATTCTACAACCTTACTTGTGTGAGTAGTCCCTCAGTGACTATTTATCAGGATATCTAAGATCAGAAAACTCTTTCCATTGATTTACTGAAAACTAAAAGACAAGAAATCTATTTCCAATTCTCAGAGAAGCTTTTGGATGCTTGAGGCTTTGTCCATTATAACTGAGTTTACACTCCTTAATGGCATGCAACATTCTTAGCTGTTTTTTTTCTATTTGAGTAAATCATAATAAGTACTTGAGCACAAACCAAGTTAAAATTGGGGAAAATAAAATGAAATAAACATTAACACAAATGAAATACTATCCTCAGTTAGTGGGCTTGTGTTCTACTAAAAATGTTTTTCATGCACTACCTGCCTTTCCTTTAGCTGGCTGCCCAGGGAAGTGATTGAGTCACTATCTCTGGAGATATTTAAAAGATGTGTAGATGAGGGATTTGAGGACATGGTTTAGTGGTAGATTGGCAGTGGTGGGCTAATGCTGGACTCGATAATCTTTAAAGGTCTTTTCTAACCTAAATGATTCCATGTACTTATGTAAACCTTTCAAAAGCAAATGATTGTTTTTTAGCATGGTTTGGTGAGAAGTTCCTTGTACAACTGCAGTCATGCATTGATTCTTAACTTGAAGATGTTAACAGCAGAAAATCAGCCCTTTGTTACCTCAATGAGCAGCTTTGATTGTGTAAGAGAGCATTTTACTACACCTATGTTTGCCAGTTTAAGATCATGTGCCACTTAGTTTTAATGGTGTTCATATTACTTAGACATCTTTTTATTTTTACAAGATACCTGCGATAAATCTAAATTTTTGAATATTCAGTAGTATAACTTGCTGTAAGCTTTCACTCTGCCAGTGGTTCCTAAAGATTATAAATGATGGCTTTATTTATTTTTTTTAATGTTTTGGAAGAACTTTTCAATTTACAAAAAGAGCACATTATATTCCAACCAGACATGCATTGGAATGCAAAGTTGCTACCAATCACCATTTCTCCTACATTTACCTGATGTTAATGATTCATAGGGAATATACTCATTGTATGACCAAGGAACAATAGTCCTGTGACAGCTGCAAGCATCTGGAAAAGAATTGAGCAGCCCTTACTCTGCTTTTAACTGTTGTGGTCTTTACTCTTCTCTTCTGCATAGTCAGGAATTTGGATCTGTGATTTATACTTTTAGCCACTTGTCACTGAAACTTTAGAATGCGTCTTTTGATTGGCAGCACAGATAGGTAAGGTATAATTTACCAGCAAAAATGCCTTTAAGAAATTCAGGTCTTCTCCTGCATCTATTCTTTCCTTGGAAGAATAACATTAACTAACCTGGAAATCTAATATTCTGTTACAACACACTTCTGACACTGCTGCCATGCTTCCTTTCTCATAATCTTCCAAAATCCTGATAGAATTTGGAATTTTGATCTAGCGACTTGGCCCATTGTACATCTCTCTGATGTCAGATATTAAGTGAATCTAATCTTGATGAAGGATTTGCCCAGATCCCATATTGTTAGCCTGTTTACTCTTTTCCAGAGAGGCAAAAGACTCTGAAATTTTGGTGTGATCAGTGACATAAAAGTGGCTTATGTTTATGAAAAAATTCTATTATGCTTGAAAGAGCAGAGTCTTCCAGAAATACATTGCTTTCAACTATGGTAAAAGGACTTCAATTTACTGATATTTCTCTTGCTAATTATTGACCTTTAAAGCATGAATAGAGAGAATTTTAAGAGGATATATAACTATTAAGTTGTTATTTACATCTAGTTTTCCCTTCAGTTTCCTCTAGTCTTCAATTTGGATCCTCTTATCTTGTTATCTCAAGGTCCAATTTCAAAGATGATTCGCATTCTTTAAGACATGTGTAGTCTTGACTGAGACTTTATAGAGGGACAGACTTCTAAGCTGCTTGCATAGGAAACACATTGCCATTGCTGAGGCTTCTATATAAGCACTCTTGGAAATAGCACTAGGTACTTACTGCTCTTTCTACGGGCCCTGATTATATATCAAGCTGTATTAAAACCCTGATGATTATTCCATCTCTTCAGTCTATCTACCTGTCTTTTGTCCTTCTTACACAGAATGGCACATCAATGCAAGTTGGAACAGATCTCTGAAGGTCATCTAGTCCTCCCTCTTTCTCAAAGCAGAGCCAGCTTCAAAGGTAGATCAGGTTGCTGGGAGCTTTGTCCTGCTTTCAGTGTCTCCAAGGACGGAGATTCCAGATTCCACAGACTCTATACCCTGTTCCATCCTCTCTGTGATTTTTTGGTATTGTTTTTGTACAGCTGGCAGGATATGCTACTGTTATACTGGTCTTCTGATGCAGATCCTACTCATCTGTTTTTCTCTAACTCCTCTTTTTCCAGTGATCCCTTTTCACCCTATTTCCTGACCTCTCTTACACTTTCTACCATTTTCTCCTGTTTTTCTCTTGACTATGGCTTTCTAGCTCCTTCCTTTCATAATTGAAGGGTATATTTTTATTAGTCTCAGTCCTTAGAAAACCATACCGATTTATTTGCCTCTCTTGTTTCTCACTGTTGGTATTTGTGCATTCACATTCTGTTGTGTTCAAAGTGTCTGATCTCCAGTGTTATTGTAAACACCTTCGAATTGGCTTCTGACCTTCTTGTTAGCTGAAACCACTCTCACCAAATTACCTAATGATTCTCTCTTAACCAGTTCTTCCTCTTCATCTCACACTGTCATTTTTGATCTCTTTAAATCTCATCGCTTTTTGTATCTTTGGCTCCATTCTTTGCTTGTTTTCCCCATAATCCTTAATCATTCATTTCATTCATCCTTTGAAGCTTCAGATCTGACTTCTGCCAAAATTCTAAGGATTTTTAGTTTTGATCCATCTCTCCTCTCCTTTTATACGTCACCTCTACAGTCCTATCCACAACTAAATGTAATTGGCATGTCTGTGCTGCTGACCTAGATTTATATCCATACTCCACATATTATAATAACAGCTCAAGACAAGCATGGTTAAAAAAAGGGCGTCCTTCTTAGTCCCTCCTTACTTCTTGTTTTCTCAGTCTCCATCTTTTCTGTCAGGCCACTAATACAGATGTTACTTTTGACTCAGGCCTCTTCACATTCTCCTCTCAAGGTTATGTAGAAATGTTTCAAATTCCTTTCTTCATAACACGTATTACAATATACATTCCAAGCACCTTGCATAATCTCCACGCAGATTTTATCTGGAAACCTTTGGCAAGATAACAATAAAAATAGTTCATATAATGTAATTAACACAATAACATTGTGTTAGTAAATTGGGCATTGCTTAATATGGGGTAGTTTAACAGATAACAGATTGGGGTAAAAGGTGGACAAGTTGCAGTAGGCAAACTCATCTCAGGAAATCCATTTCGCAAGTCTAAAATTTCAGCATAATTTTTTAACTTCATCCTTGCCTCTCTGCTGCATTCAGCCTGTAAAAATACATGTTAGTGCTATATTGTTTATTCACCATTTCTGTTGTCTCTGAATTTAGATCATACATAGTTGCACAACAGGGGAAAGTAAGGATGGATCCTTTGCTTCGGGTTTTTATATTTTGATAGATATTCATCATTGCTGTGAATTTGGACTCATGTTGCCATATTAAATCTGCACTAAAGTTTTGCTCTCCCTGTAAAGCAAACAGGGTCCTGAAAATCCACATATTCACCTGATGTGTTTGCTGTTTATCACAAGATTAAATATGCTTCTGAGGCTGAAAAATTAGCTTACCAAAGTCAACATTTATGCCAGTATTATAGAGGAAAAGACAAAATGTTTCCAAGCTCAGAAGTCAACGAAGCTGCTGAAACGTAAGTGCTCAGAACAAATTTGTGTCATGGTCTAAGCACATTGTATTGATTTTTGGGATAGACCATTGGCTGTGGGAAAGACAAAAGAGAGTAAGAGGCCATTATTTCAGTTTCCAAACTCTATTTATTTTGAAAAACTTTAAATTTAAAAAAGCATCTGAGAACTGAGATGAGAATACAATGAGAATTAAGAGTTACATTCCCTTAACTTAATTTTGAAGTCTTTTTTTTCTTAAAAATGCCCCAAAATATATGAGTAATGAGAAGGGTACTATGACTTGAGTGTTAAAATTATCACAAACGAAACCAAGAATGTTAAATAAATGTGTATTTATTTTGCTTAAAGTTTTATAAGTCTCAAAATGGCTTTTTAAAATGTTTGTGTTTTACCCACTGACTTCAGAACTCATCGAAGTTATTTTATGGGACTTTCTCTTTTAGCTGCACTGTATGTGACCTTTAGTAGCCTTTTCTCTTTAAAAATATTCTCTGGGTCTTCCTCTGATTTGACAGTTGTTCCTTCATCTGATATTCAGGTTTCCTGGCCTTGTCTGTTTCAGAGTAAAGGTGATCAGATGGGGCTGTGCTGATCTACAGATTATGGTACTGTAAAGCAGCGGAGCCGGAATTCTGTTTTGCTCTTAATAGGGAAAGAAGTTGAAGCTTTCCATTAATAAGATCTGTTTTCAAGACCTTAAATAGTCTTGAGGAAATATTTTGAATCTGTATTAGAATTTATTGTAATAGTACCAGTGATGTAAGAACATCCCCTTGTTGTGTGTATATGCTTTTAAAATCACTTGCTGATACATTTAGTCTAAGGATAAAGCATATTGAAAGTGTAGTGCTTGCAAGAGTGGTATGCTGAAATGCCTTCCTTCAGTGTAGCGTAGCTGGGCTCAGGTTGCAGTTAGGCATAAATACAATCCATAGAGTTGATTTTGTCCTTCTATGCTTTCTCATAAGCATAATACCTATCTTTATGAAGAGGGAGTCGTCTCTTTTCCTATTCTCATAGCTCATAGTGATTATAGTCAAGGTCCACTGGTGCTATTGCAATATAAATCACTTTCAGTAATAAATGTAAAAAGCCCTTAAGCTTATAGTATTTACTGCTTTCAGAGAAGGTAGATTGTTAAGGTGCTATTCCCAAGGGCTTTTTTTTTTTTTATTTGCCCTCTTTGTTGGAATCTAAAAAATCACCCTGAAAAACAGGCAGGAGTAAGAGTTGTGATTTGACTGCTAGTTCACAGGGTGCTGGTAACAGTCATTATGTTCATTCATATGAGCCAAAGAACAGCTCTCAGACCTCAACAACTTCTGTTACTTCAGCTGGATTGGATTTGAACTAGTAACATAAAGGTGAACATCCCTGTGGACCATTATCAAACCCTAGTTACACAGACCTCTTTTGCCTGTCATCTTAAATTTGTGCTTCATCAACAAATGTGATTCTAGCACAAAGTATCCAGACTTTTGATACGGACTACAAAGACCTTGTTAAGCACTAGGGGACACTAAGGGAGTTTCTCTTAATAATTTAGGCTGACTTCACATGGACTAGAGTTTTTATACATTTAGTGCTTAAAAGTCCCATTAGTTTTCCCTCTTATTCTCCTACCTCTTTCTTTACTTTCCAATAATATTTTTTTTGTTGATGTGAAATTTTATGAGATCTTCTGTAGAATTTTTGCTTTTAATTTGTTTCACTATTTTTTCCTAATGAAGAATTATAAAGTAAAAAACAATGAGAAGAAAAATTAAATTATATCCACTGTGCTTTATTCATTCACATTATCAGTGCTTGTGTGTGCATGTCCACATCCTTACTGTCTCTTTTTGAGATAAGTGTCTGGGGTGTATTGCAAACTCCATACAGCAAATACTGAAAGGAAGGACCAAACTAACTTTAGTGTTACTTTTAAGTGACAATGTAGGACCACATACATACTCAATACGTAATTACTGCTATAATTTTGAGTAACCACATTAGTACTGTAATATGGCAACTGTCATAAAACCCAAATGACACCTTTTGAAATCCGCATTTTAGGCTCTAAATGCTTATTTAATACAAAATATGGAAAATCAGTTAGTTATTTGTATCTTTCAGAGCCCCAGACAATAGTTACCCTTCAAAATCTCTGCAATAACAAAAAAACCCCAGAAACCAAAAACCAAAGAAAAAGCAAAACCCACAGCAAAAAAACACCAACTCACCAACCAACCACTGCCAAGTAAAAAAAAAAACAACAAAAAACAAATTATGGGTATTGTTAAGGAGGTTTCAAGTTTACAGGTCAGTATCTGTTCCTGTTTCTTTTCAGGGAGGGTCTGTTGATTTCCACATTTATGAGCACATTTAAGTGTTTAATTCAATTAAAGGATAGTTTGTAGCTCTGCAGCATGGAAAGCTATGCAAAACCCTGGAAGCTGTGAAAATTGGCTCCACACCCAGTTAGCTCATGCCGCAAAGAATTAGCTGGAATAGGAAGGCAATTAGGAGCACAACTTTTATGCGGCACTAAGCTGTAGGCACTGAGTTAGCCGAACAGGAGTTGTGCAGGCTGCCCAAATGAAGTCTTTCTCTACTGGCACACATACACACACAAACACACTCATACACACACACGCAAGGAAACCTTGTAAATCTATCTGCTGTTCACACCTTACTATTTAGAAGTCACATGTAACGGTGCAGGAAACAGCCTCTTTTCAGAAGGCAGCTGTCTCAGCAGCTCTCCATAGTGATACGAAAATGGGCCTGGGGATCAGGTGGTTGTGAGTCTTTAGACTGTGGTGATCTATTAGCTGGTTATTAGAAAATAGCCACCCTCAGAGCAGTATTCACATATTGGATTCTAAGTCAGATCTGTCAGTGTCAGCGCTGGTTTTAACACCACAATTCTGTTTTTTTAATCTACATAATGACTGTACAAAAAACACTTAAAATTTCTGTGCATCATTTCTGTGTAGTACTTAAATAGTGGATCCATCTTGCACATCAAGCTCAAGTACCAGACTGCATGGTAAAGCTTGCTCTGCTTGCTGTGTAGACTGAGTCAGTGTCAGCCAGGTCTGGCCCACCCCTCTCAGAGCTTTGTTAACTCAATCTTCTGTCTGAACTAATTAATCCCTGACCAAATCCACTTTACATTTGGCCAAGTCGGAGCAGGGGCAGACGAGCTGGGGTCTGTTACAGTCCTGGATTTTCATAGATAAGCCCAGAAGGAGGGGTGAGTGGCCAAACAATATTTTTTGTAAGAAGCAGTTGGCAGCTCTTATTCCATAGATCCAAAATTGCATGAACTCCCACAGCTTCTGTTGTATTGACAGGGGTTTCTGTTTTCCACTTCATTGTGCAGGGTCGTGCTGAGCGCCTCACTCCACAGATTAATGCCCTCTTTAGACTCTCTGTTAGGAGATGTTCAGCTGGGGACGCTCTCTAAGTATTGCAGAGAGAGCAGGATGTGTCTCTGGATGTTTATACCATCCTTTGAATTCCTCAGATGAAATGTGGAATGTGCGTAAAAAGTGTTATTATTTCAGGGTTATTCAGAGGAAATACTGAGTACCTGCATGAAAATGGATTCAAACTGCAGTCCTGTAATTGGATTCTGTCTTGACACAATCAGGGTGCAGGATTCAGACTCTAACCAGAATCTATATTTGAACAGGGATTTTAAAATCATCTTTTTAAGAGATCTGAAAGTGTGCTTTTTCAGTCCCCTGATCTGAATTTGGCAACAGCATAATCCCTGGGGGCTGCCATTTCAGTGATAGTTCCAACAGAAGACTTGGCCTAATGACCTGTATCAAAGTGAGAAGAACAGTGCTGCCAGACACACAAAATGCTGCTGCTGCTGCCAGGAGACACTGAGAACTGGGGATGGTTTTTAGAGCCACTCGGATGTGGGATTTGCCATCAGCTCTGATTTGCACTCTGAGCAGGACGTTTGTGTTATTTGAATACAAAAAAAGCATGGGGAAAAGCACAAGAAAAGTTCAAGAACTTGTGGAGAGTTGTGAAAAGTCTGGTGCTTCTTCCTGTCTTTTGGCTACAGCTTTGATTTCCTTGATATATCTTTTGATTTTCATATTCCATGTTAAAAATGTGTTAATTCTAGGTAATTAAAAAAAATAATAATAGAGACTTAGTCTTTGGTTATTAAAAAGCAAAGTGAGTTTCATTTCTGAAGTAGTTATGGCAAGGATCCTTGACATATATTTCTCTTAGCTTTCTCCATAGAGGAGAAAGGCAGATCCCTGTTATTTATACTAGTCTTGAATGAGATCAGAAGAAGTCAGAGAGGTCACTTAGGGAACTCCCTGAGTGTGGAGGTCAGTCTGAGTTACACACATCTATTGTAGTAACCTGGGCTACAGGTACTACTGTTGAGTACATTTACCTTCCACTTAACGTGTAGTTCATAATTCTGATATGTCCAAAGTTCTCTAATGATATTGATAATTCTCAGTCAAGGCATAGATGGCTGTGGCCTTGTGATCACAGCAGTGGTGAAGAGGAGGTATTTATACAATTGTAATTTTTGATAAAATATATAATTTCTATTGTTAGACATTTTGTTATTTTTATAGAACATTTGCCATACCTATGTCATTATAGTGGATTCAGAAAGAGCAGAAACTTTTTAGTTTTTTAATTCCCTAAATGTCACTGTTTTAGTACAATACATTGTTTTGTAGAACACAAATCTGCCATACAGTAGTTAAAATTTTATTCTGAAGTACCAAGTAGAATTGCCATATGACATTTGATCCATTCAAACACAAGTTTTTCAGTCAGCTTCTTCATACTTTGTTAGCTTGTCAGGTATTTGTAGATAAAGAAAAATTCTTTTTCTTCTAATTTCTTAAAATGTTGCTTTTTCCATTTGAAGATCACCACAAAAACTAAAGATACCTGGTTATACCTGAAGAAAGTGTACCAAACTACGGAGAAAAATGTGGTTTCATCAGTGGTTTGAGAACAGCTTGTAATCTGCGGTGCTGTAAGATGTGGTCTGAAATAGGTGTCCGGATCACACTGGGCTCTTCATGCAATGGACTACTGCTAGGGTTTGCACCACTTCCCTCCCAGCAGTGTCTGTAGGAGAAAATCACAGTCTTTTGTCTGTCCCTGTGATGTTTCAATGTCATTCCAGATGTGGTCCTTCTGCATGGCTTGTGTACAAAGATCAGTGCTATGCATTTAAAAAGTTAGGAATTAGGTTTTCATGTTGTGGTCTGAAGGAAGAGATTTCATCCAATAGGCCAAACAGCATGTCATTTAATACTGATCAGCTTATTCTTAGTATTGTATTTCACTTTTCTTTCTTTAAGATTATAAACTTCAGCCCCTTCCTTGGCTGTGATTAAAAGTAGCAGAAATTGGGTAATTGTCAATTTGCTTCCACATGCTCATATCTTCCCTGGTCCTAAATCTCTCCATCAGATCTAAAGTATGGATTTCAGATAAGCAACTTAAATGATGTATTGGCTGTAATGTGTCAGAGGATATTCCCAGGATTTCTTCCCACCACACTGTTTTCCAGAGGGCCTAAACCACTTAGTACAAAGGCTAGTGGGTCTTCATAACTGGACATGTAGTCATAGGGGAGCAGATTGATAACTGTTTCAGAATCCAAGTATGTTAGTTGAAAACCCTTTTATTGCTTTCTGCCTGGATTTATCCATTCCTCTGTTATATACAGATTAATGGAAGTAGACCAACAAAGAAAAGGAGGAATCACCAACTAGGCTTGTTTGCTGTTTCACTGTTCGAGTTACTTGCAATTTAAATAAAATCTAAACCTGTGAAGTAGGCCTGTCTTCTGGGACTACTATGAAGGGCACCAAAGTAACTTTCTTTATGCCAGTATATATATATATATGTTTATATGTACTACCTGCAGGAACTGAGTATTAGTTATTGAATGCAAATTCCCTTATTGTATGCATAAGCACTTTGCTTAGAGTCTAATACTCTGATGAAAAAATTGTATTTTACTATATGCAGTGATCAAACAGAAAAGAAAATTTAATGACTCATATTGGAGGAGGGAGATGGTATAAAATAAATTAGATACTACATTTAACGTGTTCCAGACATAGGGGTGAGCTTTGCTGGTTCTCTGGTCATTTGTAAAATTTCATTTTGACTGTGCAAAACAACCCAGACTTGTAGGAGTCATTATAAATGGTGAGATTACTATGTAAACCACTCTAGCAACCACTCTTGGGCACTGACCACTTACCAATTATCTTTGGGAATGAAGCATTTACATGCCTTGAAAAAGGCTGATTTTTTTAGTCAATCAAAATTTCTTCACACTTTTGTTGTGCAATATTTTTGCATTCTTTAGCACAGAGGCAACTATGGTAGTATCATCTGACATGAAATATTTTATTCTCACAATAAACAATAGTCCCTTTCACCTGTTAAAATCCCTTTGTCTCACTGCAGTGACCTGCAGAGGTTAACTGGAGGAGTTAAGCCATGTATACAGGCTTTACATGTAAAATGGGATGTTACCCATTGCTGTGGGATGTTACCTCTGCCCTGGCACTCCCTGTGCCCAGCAGTCTGCCCATGAGGCTATTTTACCGTGGGGATGCTGGGACCCAGGTGGTGCCCCCAAAAACCAATGCCCTCCCTAAACTCGCCATGGGGAAGGCTGAGAGTAGACAGAGGCTGCCGGCAGTAGAAGCAGCTGCAAAGCGGCCAAAGCAGCGACCTTCATGTAGCTATTGCTGAGCAGTCACTGCCTGGAGGTGAGCAACTCTTGTGCCCATTCCTTCCTTCCTTCCTGCACAGGCTCTTTGCACCAGCTTTGCTCCATGTCTGTGCTAACTGTTTTTTCTTTCTTCCCTGGTTTTCCTTTCATCTCTTTCAGTGTCCAGCCTTGCTACCCTTTTTCCCATTTAGTTAATCTGTCCGTACCCAGCCACCCGTAAATGGACCCAGATGGTGATCGCACTTAGTCTGCATGTGTGCTCACCCCTTGAGCTGCCTTTTGTCTGCTCTCCCTCTACAGACTCTTGGCTTTCCTGGCAAATGTTATCTGATGCTTTCCACTTGTGCAGTTTATGTACAGTAATGCTGCCGTCCTGACTGCTCCATTGGGCTAATCTAATTAATGAGACAATTAAGTGTGTATTATTTTCAAAGTTTCTATTAATTCATTGTGAAACTATTTTAACATTATGGAATATACTCTTGTCCTTGAAGTGAGTGTGACGATATACAAATGTTTTTTAATTTATTGCCATTGTTCACTACTTTTAATAATGTACCACTCATAGTCTGTCATTTCCATCTCCTCTCTGAATGAATGCACCTATTACTCCCACAATCTAATAGGAATATTAACAGGCTTCTCATAATATGTTGCCCTTTCTGGGGCTATGCATCTCTCCACTGTACTCTTCTTTAGATAAGAAGGGCAGATATTGAGCACAGTGTTCAAGTATGAAGTCTACACCAATTAGCTTTGCATATTTGCATTCTATTTCTAATGTTGTTCAATATCCTGTCTGAATTTTCTTTGCTTTACTGTGCAGAGGGCAGGTGTTTCTCTCTGAGAATCTGTTGTGCACATGATTTCCATTTAAGCTGGGGCAGGATGAATATTTGAGCCAATAACTCCGAAATTATGAAAGGAATTGATAAAATACACCTGGGTACTGGGAAGGAGCACAAGAAACAGGGGAGAATTCTTAAAAGTACTAAAGAATTCTGAGCAGATTCTTGCCTGCAAGTGGGAATACACAAGCAGAATGGCTTTAGAAAGTCAGTAAATACTGTAAAATATATAGAGAAGCATCTTTGTTTCTGAAGAAAGGGGATATTGAGAAAGATGCTGAAAAAAAATACAGAATCAAGAGAAGACAGCAAAGACCCGTGTGTTTGACCTGCTTGCCTTTTCTTCTTACTGAAATGTCTAATGTTCTTATGTTCATAACTTCTGGAATTCCCACTGTCACAACAACCCCTCTTCCAGGAAGGCTGGTCATCCCTACAGCCTTAATGAACACTGTACCAGGAGTGACAGAGTGCTGCAGCCAGCAAGCAGCCCCTTGTTCCCTTTGTTCCTAAGGCTGTAGGCCCAATTTCCATATATTACATAGCTGTAAAGCTTCCAATATCAACATGGCCTTTTAAAGTATGTGACCAAGAAACTAAATGGAAGAGAAAACAAGAATAAATTGCAGGAGAAATGTTAGACTGGCTGTTTCTGGGCCTGAAGCTTATATAAAACATATTCACTGGCTAGCCTTTTCCATGTCATTTGTTTATCATGAGTGAAACAGTCTGTATGAGGCAGAAGTAAATCTGAAAAATATTGCTTTTATGCCCCAAATACTTCTTTATCCAACATGCCAAACCTCCCTTTTTCCTCTTAATTCTGTTTCACCTGACAGCACTTTTAAGGCATTTTTTTCAATATATCTATTTTATTTTTCCCGAACTTCTTATTTTCTCAGATTTTTTTAGTAGTTTAGTACCTATTTATTAGTTTTTAAACCTGTGAACAAATTAACATTGATGTAATTCTCATGTGATTTGCTTTGCCTTGGTTTCAGTTGAATACATGTGTCATTCCTCCTCTAACCTGTGAATGGTGAGTTCTTTGGAGCCGGCATTTTTTTCACTGAGTATATGACATATGCTTAAGAATTAGAGTAATCCATGGCATTATATATGCTTAGAGCAGTGGGACTCTCATCCCTAATAAAATTCGGACGAGTTGCAAAAACAGCAGCAATATAATAAATCAAACCTACAAATGGTAGTATTTGTTTCCTTCTTTTTGTTGTTCATGAAATCCAGCTATGAAATCTGTCAAACTTTGTGGCAGTATTCTGTCTTCTGAGCTAAATGGCTTCTGGTTTCTTAGGGAATGTCTTCATATAGTTGCACCAGGGACAACATGTCTAACATATTGATTTTAGCTTTAATGCTGTATTGTTTTGTATTATTTATTCAGCATTAACATGAAATATGATTATTAGGAAGCAGTTCTTTCATTAGTTTGCAACTTAAACATCTGGAGCAAGGCTCACCCTTAGTGAAGAGAGAATTAGGGAGCCCTTATGGGAAATGCTTAAGTCCATGGGGTCTGGGTGGATGATCCATGAGTGCTCAGGGAGCTGGTTGTTGTTGTTTTGGAGCCACTCTTGATGGCTTGGTCACAATGACAGGGAAGGGTTCCTGAAGACTGGAAAAAATATGATGTGACTGGAAGTCTCCACTATCTTCAAGAATGGCAAGAAGGAAGGTCAAGGGAACCGCAGTTTTCCCAGTTTTAGGTATCTTTGGTTTGTCTTTGTTGCTTGCTGTTCTATCATTTGAGCACTTGCAGTAGCTGGGTAAGGTAAAATATGGGATTGGCTCCTTTCCTGATGGAAAACTGAGGCACAAAAGAATAAGATTTACTACTTTTGGGCCATCAGTTTATAAATACAGATTTTTCACAGCACTTAGTGTTATATGGAACTAGTTATGTTCAAAACATTGTTCCTGTTGCCATTAGCAATGTCTGACTCTGCTGTTTATGCCAATTAGGCTGTGTGATGCCAGGCTTAGAACCAGAGGTAAAGAACACAGCTGGCATAACCTACTCTGTGTCTGGTTGGAATGACCTGACTGCTGTGTCACGAGGGCTCTGTGGCAGAGGCAGGGACAGCTGCAGAGTCTTCAGGGAGGGTTTGGCTGCCTTAACCTTTCCATGTGCCTCATTCTGCTCTAGTTCTGATATACCTAGAGGATTATAACATCCTGATGCCATCAGTTGCTTCGTATGTTTGCATGGTAGTAATTAGTGCAGTGAAACAAATGATTCCAGCTTGGCAGATAACCAGTCTTGGCAATGTGAGACTATATGATCAAATTGTAGGGATTTTTGTTTGCTCAGAGAACCAGAAAATATTTAACTACAAAAAAACCTTTTAGGGAAGTGATCTTAGCTCTGTCATTTTCCAGTCTTTGTGGTTTTGAATTTTTAAACTTGCTGAAAACTTGTTTTTTCCATTGTGGTCATTGAAAAATCAAACTTACTTCTTAAGAAAATAACAACAGTAATCCAAAAATCTCCATTCTTTAGAAACTCTAACTGTATTTTTTTCTTGTCCCATTCTTTGTAAATCTTACTGTAGCACATTGGAGTGTAAGCACATTGGTGTTGTCCCTATTCCATTTTTATAATTCCTCTTCAAGAAAATGTGAATTTAATTTATAATAATGTTTCATTTTGTGATAAACTATGACATATGGAGAAAGTCTCAAAAAGGCATACTAAAGCCGACATGAAATCACAAATTGCTTACCTCTTCAACTGGAAACTTATTTATTTATATCAAAGAAACATCAGATCTTGTTCAAATTGAACTTCAAACCTTTATTTCTTGAGATGAGAAAGTTTTACCTTGTTTAAATTATTAACTACTCACAACTTAGTCTTATGTTCTTAGATTATTATACCATCCAACTTTTTCCAAGTTTTATATGTTGGTAGTATTACTCTCCAGGTTAAAAGAATTGCACAGAATTACAAAAGCAGATCAGTTCCATACTGTTTTGATTTCTGATTGTTGAAACAACACACTTTAAGGAATGTTATGTCCATATGCATAAATAGAAATCTCTTAAAGTGGGGAAAACTGTTTGGTGTGAATGCGGTTTTAGATCTAAAGTCTGTTTTTACATTTTTGTCTCCTTCTGTTTCTGTCTCTCTCTCCTGACATTTTTATTTATCCAGTATCAATGATTTAAAAGAAACAGTAAATACTACTCTACAGTGTCAAGTCTACTTGGGAAACAGAGAGGTGAAGAAATAGGTTAGATGGGTGGGAGCTCCTTCAGCCTTTAAGCATCTGCTGGGTTTGAGAGAAGCACAGTGGGCATGGGGAGTCAGTATGGAATAGTCCTGGAGAGTCTGTATAGAGCTCTAGAAAGTCTGTATAGAGCTTTGTGAAGTCATGTTGTGTTCATATGGGTTATGGTGGGAAGAGCCAAGGCAGGTGGAGGGGGAATAATTACCCCCTGATATTTCATATATATATATGTATGTATGTATGTATGTATGTATGTGTATGTGTGTGTGTGTGTGTTTTTACCAATGGCACCATTGGAAAGCTGGAGTCTGTGGCGTAGCACTGGAAGAGGCAAACACAAAAGCACCCTGAAAAACTGGATTCTTATGGGAAGCAACAAAGAGAAGCGGATAAGACGGCAAAATTTCCTTATACTTGAAGGGCCAAATAATTTAGTTGGTTGAATTTATGCAAGAAGCCTTAACTGTGTGTAATTGTGAATATATATGTGCCTGTGAGGGAGAGGGAAAGAAAGGTTATTTAGGGGTGGGATTTTGTATGAGGAACAGATTATATAATTCCTAGCTCTTATATGTTTATTTGGGTCATTGCAAACCTGCTACATCATTTTAGCAGCAGGGCTTCTGTGTCTGAAAAAGGGCCAGGTAGTTCAAACAATATGAATAGAAAACCAAACAAACCATCAAAGTGTAAAAATGTACAAACCACGATGAAAGCATCACAGCTACATACCAAGAGCAATGAGGAAAAAATCTCAGGAATCCTGAATGAACAACATGTAACTCATGCATGTAAACAGAGGGAGAGATCCTTTAAATAGAAGATTTTTTTTAGAAGGTTTTTTTTTAAAACTGTATCAATAACAATAGATGACAGTACATGACACACTAGCAACAGTAAATTTGTAACACTGATTCTCGTTCCACTGTATTCTCTTGAATTTTGAATTTGTCTTAACATTACAGAAAGAGTTTTTTTAAAATTTGAATTTTTACTTTTCTTATCTCAAAGTGTAATTTGCTTATGAATGGAGTTACCCCTATGAGCTGGTATAATAGAGTAGGGAATTGTCCCTTGTGTTTCCAGAGAGGAAACATCAAAGACAGTCAAAAGTTCAGGCTCAGCGTAAGGCTGCCTACTGTGCATCCTGGGGCTATGAGGTATTTGCTTTCTGATGTTTGTGTGGGAATGCCAAACAAACAGGTGCTACTCACTCTAAAATGATCTGAGCAGATTATATGGTGGGCAGCAAGTAAGACAAGAGGGCTGTTGGGTGCACATTTGTCCATGAGCAGACTGCAATACTGGATTGCACCATGCTGCTGGTGACCAAAGCTGGTGTATATGAATGAAACTAGTAGAAAAAAAGGTTTAAAAAATAAGAGGAAACCCCCCCCAAAATGCAACAAATGCAGTTACTAGTGGGCTAATATAAAGTAGGTCTAATCCCATTTAAATAACTTTCAAGATAAGATGATTGACACATCTTCCATATGCCTCCTTACTCCCCAAATTATGCACTCAACAGGTATGATGATTCTCTGGTTTCTACACATTTGCTATAAATATTTGGCTTCAATAAGGTGAGTCATAGGGATGTCAGAAAAAAATTGTCTTCAGTGTCTATATCTATACAAAGTAAATAAAAAGCACCCTGGCTTCTTGTGTGGCCCCGAAGGCAAGTGGCAGAGTATGGCTTACATCCACATGGCTAAAGTTTCTTGTCACTGGAACGTGTCACCATCAGCCTTGCCTATATTGCATGTTGGGAACCATCCCAGGCTTGCCTTACCTTCCAAACTGTGCCCAGGTGTTGCCTGGCAGAGTGCTAGTTCCCCTGACTCAAATCAGTGCCAAGGTAGGCACTACCAATTAGATACTATGGACAGTTGCATGCCACAGTGCCCTGGCCCTGTTTAATGAACCAGGCCATGTCTGCAAAGGAAGCTTCTGGCACGATTAATAAGAACTGTAGCTGTTAAACTGTTTGGATACCAACTTGGTGGATGTTTGTAGGACCAACCATAGGGTGAAAGGAATTGAAGGAAATGCTTTCAGTCTGAATGTCATAATAATAATAGTAATGTTCTGGAATAAATACTGTACCTCAAACACTGTAATGTTCAACTATACCATATATCCATACTCTTTTAGAAAAGTACCTGTTCAGTCACATTTTCATATTTTTATTATTCTCACTTCCTATGGCCAGTTCTCTCCCACAGAATTTCATCTACTGTTTAGTAGCCAATATTTAGCTATATTAGCTAAATTAATTAATTATAATTAGGTATTTTTTTTACTTTTTTTAGTTTTTGCTTGCTTCCAAGGCAGATAGCTCTGGATTTCCCTTGCAAACATACATAAGAAGGACCTCTCAACTGCTTTCATCCTTCCTCCAAAGTTATGAGACACTTGGCAGCTATAGCTAAGTAGAAGCTTTCCACTAAGCAGTCAATTCAATGTAATAAAGTTGTAATGACCAAATGATTCAACACATTCTTCATCAGAAAAAAAACCCCAGTTGGACTATGGAACCTCATGTTTCAGAAGAAAATTTTCCAGCCTGCATGTCCAATACCTTTACATTGCGTATGAGAATACTTATATTTTAGCACAACAAGGTATACTTATGTTCAGTCTATAGCACTGCAACAAACAAATGTAGAGGACTTGCAGGTACAAGACAAAATCAAGTCTGTGGGACACCTGTGTTGCTTTCAAACCTTGTGCCAGAAAACAAGAGTATGTTGAAAGCAGAACCTGGACCATTTACTTTTTTGTTCTAAGTTTTCTTTTGGAAGCTGAATGGAAATTACAATGGGATGTATTGAGATAAAGACAGGGAGAGTATGAAACCTGATCATTACATCTGATCTTTTAGTTGTTTTTTATTTTTAAACTCTTAATAAGTAAGCTAATTACTTACTCTGATTCCATGCACACTGTGGTGAGGGCAAATCTACTTAGATGCTGATGCCTGTGAAGCTCCATTTGTGTGTCCTGTCACAGTCACAGCCATGTTGAACCGAAGGCTTATCTGCCACTGGTGCTAAGAAGGAGGCTTTCTGTGGCACACAGGGCTCTTGCAAGCTGCCTGGTAAATTCTACACATGGTAATACACTTTGAGAAGAACAAAGATAATCTTTGGAAACGATTTGTTAGAGTCTATTGCCACTAAAAGAAAGCTTTTGGGAAAACTTAAAAAACAGGAGATTGATCTCCATAGATAGAAAGTAAGAAAATTTAGTGTTAATATTCTTTACTGTACATGTTTTTTTAATAATTAAGCTTTGAAAATAAAATTTATATTAATTTGTTTGTAAAAGGGTCATCCTTGTAGGATCTCAACTTGAACTGTGTC
Organism: Serilophus lunatus; assembly: GCA_013399895.1. NCBI lineage: Eukaryota > Metazoa > Chordata > Aves > Passeriformes > Eurylaimidae > Serilophus > Serilophus lunatus. The sequence goes on from VXBA01002271.1 coordinate 370,832, forward strand.
AAATTAAATCAAATGGCTGTGACACAGTAAGAGGAAAACGAGATGAATTGCTGGTCCTAAATAATAAACGAAAAATCTTTAGAGCCTTCTCTTCCCTCTGAATATCTATTCTGAGCATTCTTAGTAGAAAGTAGTGACATTAGTGATTAATAACTGACAATTTACTTAGAACAGTGCTTTAAAACCTGCTACATTAATTTCAGGCTTGAAAATAGATTTCTGAAGTAATGTGTTCTCAGATCAACCACTTGCCATTCATAGGACAGAAGGAGGTTTGCTGAACATTGAAAGATGCAAGGAGCATCTTAATCAATGATATTTTTCTGGTAGTGGAAAAGGTCCCTGAACACCTTTACAAGAGGAATAAGAAATAATTGGATAATTTTGTTTAAAATGCCTTCTTAATAATGGTAGTAATAGATGTATTTAAGAAACTCTGTTTTAGTTCTAAATGCATTTCTGCTAATGTTTGTTTAATATTACCTACAATATTAAATGGGTTTGTGCTGTTCTTCCTCTCCCTCAGGAAGTTAAAGTTTAAATGAAAGTAGTTACACTGTTTAGGTTTCATTTGAAATCCTGTTGCTTATTTGGCCCTTTGAATGACTCTTTCAAGAAATTAGAGTTGCGCTTTAGGAATGCCTTCACTGTCTGAGATGAGATCCGTATTTTATATAGGAAATAGATAAGTTAATTTGATTATTTGTTACCGTACTTACAGCTTCCTAGCTTTACTATGGTCTTAAGACGGATTATCTCCCTGTAAAAGCTAGAAGCTTTCCAGTTGCATGATCAAAATATATTAAAATCTTAAAAGCAAAGGAAAAGTATTCTTTGAAACTTCCCATTGTCTGTCAGTTAAGTTTTTTACAGTTTCTCATTCTTAAGAGGTGGGCAGAATGTACATTTCCATTAAAATTATAATCAAGTGTGTCCCAGTGTTTGATCATTCTTAGTTTTTGCCTATCCCATGATGTGGTTCCTGAGTGGTCTGATCTGGAGGGAGTGAAGGAAACAAATGCTTTCATTACTGCTAGTTTCCCAAACAATAGGGAGATGAGGAATTCTTTCATGGAAACATACCCTATGTACATACTCTGGTCTCCCAATGCATAAGAGATGTCTGCCTATGTGACTATTAGACAAAATATTTTTAATATACCTTCTCTATCATATTTGATGGTAGAAGATTAGTGGGAAAGAGAGAGGCTATGAAATCTTACTTTTAAATAAGAAATGCGGGGGGAAATAATTGCCTGGAGGGAAGTATTACTTAACTTTTTTAGTCCTTTCTTTTCCTGTATATTTTGATCCATTGCCTTTCTTTATTGAATGTCTTCTATCTTTTTATTGTTTATGATAACCATTATCGTCTCTTGTCCTTCTGGTAGCAACTTACAGTAAGAACTTACGATACGAATTCCTTGGATGTAACACACCTGGCATGAATAGCAGGAGAAATCAACAGACAATTATCACGGCCATTTTAAAATTCTCTACAATCCATTGTAACTTCAAGTCAGATGGAGAGAATTTGTCCTGATGGAAAATGTATTTCCTCCAGACTCTTTCTCAGAAATTTTGTCCCATTTTTTAAAAGATGCGAGTAGCTGCAACGTTCATCACTGGTTTAGATAAACCCAACAACTATAGCTGGTAGCTTTTGAACTCTTAATTTACTTACTAAATGAGAGCTAAGCTCTCTTGAAAATCTGGCATCAAGATTATGACAAGATTTTATAGAAAATAGAATCTGAGTAGCAAATGTGTAAAGACCTCTAGTTTCTGACTCCGGGGGTCATCTGTTAGTGTTTGAGAGTGACATCTGTATTGGAGAACAGAAAGCTGGAAATGGCCTTATATGAAGAGAAATTTCTGCTGAATTAATCAAAGCTAATATCAATTTCTTTTCCAGTCACAAGAACATTTCCTTAAAAAGGTTTTTCATTTAAACAGGACTTCACTTAGCTACTCCCTCACACCAAAAGAAATGTTTGAAATGTTTCCAGAAAAAGCAGGTGTATGCTAAAGGCTTCATACCATCCGCTTTCAGCATGTAAACTGTGTTCTCTCAATGAGACTAATCACATGATACCAGGCATAATAGTGATACTGGGACCCACTTGGGCTGGAAAAACTGAATAGAAATCAGACCGATCACTTGACTGGGACCTGTTCCAATTTTTTTTTGGATGAAAATCAACTTTCTGTGAATCATTCCCCTTCATTCTCTATCTCTCCCCTCCAATCCTATTCCCTCTGAAAAAAAAATGAAATCACTTATTTAATTATGGATTTTTAATTATGTTTTTAGGCATCCAAAAGAGATTGTTTGTAACCTACTTCTTTCTTTCTTTCTTTCTTTCTTTCTTTCTTTCTTTCTTTCTTTCTTTCTTTCTTTCTTTCTTTCTTTCTTTCTTTCTTTCTTTCTTTCTTTCTTTCTTTCTTTCTTTCTTTCTTTCTTTCTTTCTTTCTTTCTTTCTTTCTTTCTTTCTTTCTTTCTTTCTTTCTTTCTTTCTTTCTTTCTTTCTTTCTTTCTTTCTTTCTTTCTTTCTTTCTTTCTTTCTTTCTTTCTTTCTTTCTTTCTTTCTTTCTTTCTTTCTTTCTTTCTTTCTTTCTTTCTTTCTTTCTTTCTTTCCTTCCTTCTTTCTTTCTTGCTTGCTTCCTTCCTTCCTTCCTTTTTTCCTCAGTGATGGTACTTCTTATACTGCTTCATCTCTATATCATCTGTTTTTGCAAATGAGACTAAGTTTGTAGGCTTCTGGACTTCTGATCTTAAAATTAAGATGTTCTTGTCTGAATGAACTCAGCGACGCTAAGCTGCTAGCTTAAGTCTAGGGGTTGTCCATACTGTACTAAGCCCTATAGATCCTGGCTTGTCTTCTGTTGCCAACTTCATGCCTTCCATAGAAATGGCTGCCTCTGTATGTTATGGTATCCATGTAATTGGAAACATTCAGCAATCTAGCAGGATGAAAGCTGCAATATAAATTATTATTATTATTATTATTATTATTATTATTCAGCATATTAACCCCATATTAAAATACAGGGGATTTCATTTGCAAAATACAGTATGGGAGAGAGACTTATAAAACCCATTTCCAGTCTGTATCATTTGTTAATGGTATTCTATGTTGAGACCTAACAGATGACTTTAACAATTGCCTTACCATATTGGTGCACGTGACAAATGTAAAATATGGCATGAAAGTGACTTATGATATATGAAGCCTAATGAGGTTGGAAAAGAGATCTCCGTGGATCTCCCTTCCCACTCCCTACCCTCTGCTGCTTTGACATTTTCTGCTGTCTTGACAAAAATGAAAGAATAAGACCAAAGGTTGAAAGAGGCTAATAACCCAAACCAACAACAAAGTCTGCAATAGGAAACAGAGGTGCAAAACTTTATCTGTTGGTGTGAAAAAATTGTGAGCAACAAGGAGGAAAAGAGCAAAACACACTTATTCTTGTGACAGCCTGAAGATGTTAATCATGGTAATGCCATAATGCTGGTTAACAGCAGCTTATGATGTGGAAAAAACTTTTTCGTCCTCATGCTTTCTGAATTTTCTCTGTAGTACTTTGTCATTCGCAGATCCTAAATAGGGAGTAAACTAATTTGGCTGTCAACAAATACAGATTCTGATTGCCAGTGTCTCCAAGAGTTTTTGACCATTTTGAATTATCAGAGGAAAAGAAGCTTTTCTTCATAAGCTGATAAAAATCTGTTTGAAAAAGCTCAGTCTTTGATGAAGAATAATACTAAGCTCTTATCCAGGTCCCTAAAGCCCTTGTAGCCCCACAAGGGCCCCCGCTGGGCCTCCTCCATCCTGCAATGGACCCAGCACTGTGGAGCCTGAGCTCCAGGAAGTGTAGTACCTTGCTCTCGTGGTGGGTGCTATGGGACCTGCCCTTCCCACAACACTCCTTGTCTCAGGAGTCTTCCAGAACTCCAAGGCCTGTAGGACACTACAGTCAACCTCCAGAGCAGGGGTCAGACTATCGCTGAACCCACAACAACCTCTGCACCCTGAACCATTCAAAGGTGACTGAGTGGTGTATGGGGACCTTTTAGTAAGATGTCCCTAACTTTGCAGCCTTTAGTTCATGGTGCTAACCGTAGAGTGCCCTGAGCACTGTCAGCACTGTGTTGAAGCATGGACAGTATCAAGAATAGAATTGAATAAACTCTTAAGTAAGGTAAAAAAATGCAAATGAAAAACAGGCATCATCCAGAAGTACTTCTCTAAGAATGGTGGCTGTACATACCAACTTGTAACAATAAGGTACTGATTGTGTGTTTAAGTCACGAGACAGGTCTGATTCTACTAAGTATCAAGAATGAATGTCAAAGTACTGCACTCCTAGAAGATGCAAAACCTTGAGAATAACCCTCCTCTTTTGGGGCCCACTTCCATGCCGTAGCATCTTGTCATATTGGAGTTCCCATTCTAGGATTAGAGAGAGAGTGGATCACATTTGAAGTGGAAATCCTCACCATTGTTCGCATGCTCAACCTCAGGATATACAGTGGTAACGGATATGTCGCGCTCTTCAGGATGTTCTGTGCAGATCCAGATCTGTAGCTAAGCCTGAATGTTTTTTAGCATGTCACAGAAAGAAGTGTGCTCGATCAGGATAGATTCCCCAGCCTCACCTGATAGCTGGTATAGGAGAGATAAAATCATAGGATGGATAAAGGTCTGGAGGGGAAGGAGTGGCTGAGGTCACTTGATCTGTTCAGCCTGGAAATGAGACTGAGGGGAGATCTCATTGGAGTCTACCACTTCATCATGAGAGGAAGAGGAACCATAGGCACTGATCTCTTCTCTGTGGGGAGCAGCTACAGAACCCAAGGGAACGGCCTGAAGTTGTGTCAGGAGAGGCTTAAGTTGGATATTAGGAAAAGGTTCTTCATGCAGAGGGTGGTTGAGCACTGGAACAGTCTCCCCAGGAACTGGTCACAGCACCAAGCCTGCCAGAGTTCAAGAAATGTTTGGATACTCTCGGGCACATGGTGTGACTCTTGGGGATGGTCCTGTGCAGGACAAAGAGTTGGACTCGATAATCATTGTGAATCCCTTCCAGCTCTTCATACTCTGTGATTCTCTAATTGCTAGCTTCTCATTGTTCATGTTCCTTTAGTATGGTTGAGTTTTATAGGGCCCTAAGATAATATGATATGGGCAATTCAGTGCATCCCACAGCAAAAAGACCCAAACTGGCATGAAGCTGCCAGGATCGTGAGGCAAAGCATAAGACGGTTTTTAGCATGAGCAAGTACTAGAGGTAGAAATTATGCCATTGGCATAACATTCTAGTGAGTCAGTCTTGCTAAGCAGCCATCCCAGTGCAATGATAAAGCTTCCCCACTGCAGCTGAAATGTTTGGATGGTGCTGTGCACCTTTTATTTACCAGATGCAGACAACGCTAGCAGAGCGTAGCCATGTTCAATGTAAAAGAGAGTACCAAAAGGCATGCTGCACTAGTTTTGGCTGGGCTGGGATTAATTTTCTTCATAGCAGCTTGTATGGAGCTGTATTTTGGATTTATGACCAAAACAGTGCTGTTAACACACTGGTGTTTTATCTATAGCTGAGCAGTGCTTGCGCAGCATCATGGCCTTTTCTGTTTCTCATCCTGCCTCACCAGCGAGTAGGTTGGGAGTGCTCAAGTTGCTGGGAGGGGACACAACCAGTACAGCTGATTAAAAGGATATCCCACACCATATGGTGTCGTGCTCAGCAATGAGATTTGGGAGAGAAGTTTGCCAGGGCTGCTGTTGCTTTGGGAACTGGCTGGACTTTGATCTGGTGGTGAGCAATTTGGTTTCTTTGCATCACCTATTTTTCTTGGGTTTGTTTTTATTTCTTTCTTTTTAATTTATTTATTACACACTCTGTATCTCAATCTACTGGTTCTCTAACTTTTGCCCTTCCAATTCTCTCTCCGATCCTGCTGTAAGAAGTGAGCAAGTGGCTGGGTGGCACTTAGCTGCCTACCAGGGTTAACCCACAACAGATGCCCAGTGTAGTCTGTACAGCATTATATATTTAAATATCAAGAGATTACTACAGAGATTTCTAAAGCATGTTTCTATAAGTACTCTTCTTAAGAAGAAAACCTACTCTCTAAGTAGATAGCTAATGTTTACATACGTAACTGCAAACACTGTGTACTCAAAATACTGGGAGCTAAAAGTCACTGTGGCCATTATATTAATCCATAATTAATCCATGCTGCCAGGCTGTTAATTTTTCATGATGGGAAGAGACTTTTCTGTGCTGTATAATTGTGGATATTTGAATTTTGTCTTCCTTTGTACCTTTTCCTTTTTTTCTGTCATGGAAAGAGGAGCTAATAGTTCCCATCTGATGAGAAAAATTTTTGTGCAGTAATTGTATGTTTTTCGAAGTAGTAAAATAAGAATGGGTAGTAAGATAGAAATACAGGTATAGCCACTTATAACTTTGTGGTGTGTTTTTATTTGAATCCTTTAGGACCCTCAGTACTTGTGTTCTTTAGAACAAGTTGAAAGATTTCAGAATTTTAACTTCAGTTCATTTAAAAAAACCCCAAACTTTGGTTTTCAATATTATGTATTGAAATATATATTATATTAAATACATAGTCTGACAAATATCAAATCATCAAATATGTGCCAGTGGCATTTAGAGCAATCAGGTTGGTGTCCTGTATTATAGATACCTCCATTTGGTCAGTGAATTTTAGCAGTCTCCAAAAAGTGAGAGGAGTAATGTTTCTTGTAGTGTGCTGTTGAATGCTTGGCTTTATGTGTCAGAAGTAGTTTATAAAACATTCTCTTGAACATTTTTGAAGCTACTGCTACTTTATTTTACTTGGAGCAGCCATTTTTATGGAACATCAGTGGTTATAATGGGTAGTGCTTTTGTCAATACACAGAAAAGGACTAAGAATTGAAAGCATTGGAAATATAATTTAGAGGTTATATAACTGAAGGTTATGTGAAAAAACATGTTTTTATATGATCTTTGCTTAATCTGTGATGTGAACAGAAACTAGTGGATTGATTACTTGCTATTGTAACATCTGTATTTATATTTACACTCGTTAACAGACTAAAAATCACCACCATTTTTATTTCAGTATTAAAATTACACAGATTCGAGTGTCAGACCACTGTCTATGGAGCAGCTTTAATTACAAAATGACAAAGAAAAGCTTGTTCTAGTGGCATCTCTAGTTTGATTAGAAAGTTAAAGCTTCTGCTTATAATTGTTTCTATTAAGTTTTGTACATTTTTCACATTTGGGGCACCAAGAAGTACTTGGGGATTGAAGCATGCCTTTTAAATAGTTTATAAACTGTTCCTTAAATTGACTTCTAACATTGTTAGTTTATGAGGAAATGGGGTTTAGTTTTTTTGTTTTGGTTCTCAATGAACATTTAAAACTCAGATAGGATTTCTGTAGTATCCAAATTATATTTTACGCCATGTAAACAAAGTTGTAAAGAGTTGTACATTACACATAGCTCTGGTGGTAGCAACATAAAGCTAATATCAGTAAATGAGAGAATGGGAAACCAGTTGCCTCTTTCTGGCATGCAATCAGTGTAAGCATCTCTGTGATGGGCAATTATCTTAACTGCCTGCCTAAAGCAGCAGCAAGTTGCACGATCAGTCCAATGCACAACATTATACCCTCCCCACTACTTGATGAAGAAATTCAGTCTGCACTGATGGCTATCATATAATTCCAGTGTACTGCTTTAAATCTGTTAAGAAACCCAAAAAAGGACTAAAATAACCCAGTTAGAGAGCAATGGAAAAAACAGTATTACAATCATCACAAAACTGCCCAGGCTAGAAGAGACCTTTAAAAGATCATCTGGTCCAACCTTTTGTGGGAAAGGGAGCCTCAATGAGATTATCCAGTGCCCTGTCAAATTGCGTTTTGAAAACAAGTATCAAGAACTCAAATATCGAATTCCTATTGCAAGTAGTGTACCACAGAGTGATATTGTAATTGCTCAGAGTCAGACTGTAAAAGCTTTCTTTTTCTGCTGAAAAATCCTGGATATTTTCATTTTTTTCATTAATTTTATTTAATTGATTTGGCCTTGTTTTAGTTGAAATAGAAAAAAATAAAATGTCAAAATAATTTATAATACAGGATGTCTCCTTGTAGTTGTGGTATTTCTAGCAAAATGAAATCATGAACATTCCTAATTCTTTGTTTCAGTCTGTGCTGTTTAGTAATCTGTGAGGGAAGAAAGCCAAATAAACAGCTGGCATGTTTTAGTGGTTACTATGAGCTTCTCTCTTGGCTGTCTCTGTTGAATATGAGGGATTTCCTGGTGAATTTAAAGGCAGGGCTGAGTGCCACACATTCTCCTCTTATACTGTGACTCTGCTGTTACACTGAGAAGTTCTGGCACAAAGGAACTCTACAAGCAGTGTGGCTGCTTGTTTGTAGGAGAGAGTGAACCCTCTCCAAGGCCAAACTCACACTGTGACACCAACACCTCATAAAGACTGTCACCAACCTTTGCAATTGCGGGGCATCTTTCTTTGCCCATAGTCACTGAAGTAAATGCATGCTCACATGTATACTTAAGAAGAAGACAAGTAACATCCCTCTGTACCTCAAAAAGGGAAAGGCATTGTGCACTTTTTGGGTCATGATGAAATAAGTTTAAAATGGATATCAGTCATGATAATAAAAAACTGGTTGTGGGGATGCATTATGAGATGTTGCAATGAAGAAGTTTGTTTCACTTCTGAGAATGACTTTTCCAACATGGAAAAAAATTAGACTTAGTTAATATTTATGAATTAGTATGCATTGTAATTGCAGTCAACAGAGCATTTGCACAGTGTGGAAATATTGAGACTGTTATTGATTAGTTTCATTCTATCTTCTATAATTTCTAATTTAATATTATCAGTTTCAGTCTGTGGAAGTGGAGAAGGTCAATATTACTTTATTGCCTCAGTGTGGTTTTAAAAAATGTCACCAGTGTTGAATTAATTAACACCAATGAATTACACATGATTAATTTTCATAATCCTATTCCTATCTGAGAGTATTTTATCTCGCTTCATCCCTATTCTTCTGTCATAGTGTCTCAACTTGTTGCATCTTCACTTCACTTGAGAAATAGCTAGTATTGAGTTACACAATACTGTGAAATCAACCCTACCATTTGAGAAGTGAGGTGCTACTCTGAATTTGTGATGATCTGTATTTATTAGAGAATACAAATTTACACAAATTGCTTAATTGAATCCAGTAAAAAGTATATTTGTCAGTGGATACTTACAGGTTTGTATCACGGTTAGCGTGAGGTGATTCCACATTTTGCTGTGGAGTACTGGTTGGTACTGTATAATCTGCTCATTGAGCTATGAGGTTCAACAAAGCCTGAATGTGACCTATGGGATGCTCAACTCTATTTGACTTGTGTGCCTGTTTTCATTTTTTATGGCAAATCTTTTCACATAGAATTTCATAGTTCTAGAAATTTGTTTTTATTTTAAAATCTTGGTTGTAATGGAGTGCAAAATGCTCTGGTCCTATATCTCAATTTTGTCCTTCTTAGTTCTTATTTCATTAATGATCTCCTCTCTTTAGATAACTGCATGTTTTTTTTGTAACTTGTTTTGAAATCAACACAATGACTTAAGTCTTATGTCCAACAATGGTAAATTTTCAGCCCAGGTCTCCTGTCTTTACTAATGTAAGTTACATAGCTAAATATGGGGTTTTCTATGTTTCTTTGTCAGATTCTGAGTCTGATGTAAGTGTCCATACTGTCATATATATCTTGTCTTCAGTTTGTGCTGAGTGGATCCTGGTTCAGAAACTAGCTAGTACACCAGCTTCAGAATATTACAAAGCAATGCATACATATAGATGTATACAATAACTTTCTGCATAAGGATTTTAAAGACACAGGAAATAATTTTTATATGAAATAATTTAGTTATCTAAAAGGTCTCTTTAATTCTAAGTATTGGATGCTTATTGACATATCTGTGTTCACAAACTTAATCTAAAAAGTTACAGATTCATTTAGACAGTGTGAAAATACTGGCACCACTGCAGTCAGTGCTCAGAATCTGGCTTATTTCAGAACTGCCTGCTCTTTGTACCCTAATCCATGCTGTTCTAAAGTCTTTTACCCGTAAATCTGCTTTTACCCATCCCTCAAGCCCTAATGAACTCTGGTAAGTGTGATAAGTCATCTGCCTTTTCTACTGGTGGTAATAAATTTATTTCCCAACTTTATTAAAATGCACATATAAAATATCTTCCTGAATGCTGGGATACAGTCCATCTGAAACTAGAATTGTACATTCCTTTTCACTGACTGATTCCTTTTTACTTATTCTGGTGTCACTCTTCATTTCATTAATTTTTCATTTTCTGCCTCCAGGAAACTTCTCTCTGATTCTGGCATGTTTCCCTCTTTCTCCCTAGTGAACATACTTGAGACAAAGAAATCTTTCAGCTTTGCAGCACTCTCTGCTTCATCTGTCAGCAACTCGCCTCCATCCATCACACGAAGAGACTACAGTCTCCCTCAAAATATCCTGATCCTTATCTATTTGTAAAACCTCTTGTTTGTCCTTCTAGCGTCGACTAGAATTGTTCTAAAAAATTACTTTTTACTGTGGTGCCTTTTGGTTTTACTCTTTTAACAGATGTCTCAATTATAGCAATAGTATTATTTGCCTACTGTTTGTAAGCACAATCTTGAGAGGAAAAAGAAAACATATAGTTAACAGCTGCAAAATGCTTCAGGACTGTATCCTCCTGTAGATTTTACACGAAACATTCATTGACTTTTCTGCAGCAGCAGAAGGCTTGCCTTTTGTTAAACAAAGAAGCTGGTCACTAGAAGAAGCACAGTCACTAGAGGGGCAGCTCTACCCCTCTGAGTTGCCTCAGATACACTGAAGATCATGGTTTAAACCATTTCCACTGGTTTGCTTATTGTTTGCCACAATCTTTATGCAACCACTGAAACCAAAAATGATGTTTTAAGTGAGCAAAGAGTTGAATGAGGCTCAGAATCTCACTTGTGAATGTTAGCTACTAAAGACAACAAAAGGATGAGAAGGTCTGAATGTATCCTGGCTGTGAACAGTGGCCAGTTACGTTAAATTGTCTGCCTGTGCAAGAGTGTCCGATAGCCTCTTGAACATGAATGATTTTTAGATTTCAGATGAAGACACAAGGTGCACCATTGTATTTCAGGCTTGTTCAAAAACTTCAGATCAGCCAGCTCATTTTTGCTAGTACTGAAGTACTGTAACAAGCAGTGCTTGAATGTGAGGGACAGAGCAGGTGCTTATGTACTTTGCGCAATGGATGAGCAATTTAGAATTAATGCGTAAATTGTCAGCATGAAGCCAAAATGTATAGCCTTCATTTTCAGAAGGTTCTTTTGAGTCATGTGAATGAGCTTCGGCAGAGCCCTTTTAAGATAAGAGTTATCATTCTCTGCTCTGTAAGCCATTCCTGAGCTGAGCAGTACTAGAGGAGAAACCTTTAAGTAAGGTTTAACCTATTAAATTAGTTACTTCAGACTCTTTAGTAAATACTGTCATTTTTGATAATTTTCCTGTCAGCGGCATTTTGGTCTTGTCTTTTGGACAGAATGTCAGTGCCTGCCATGAACTGGGGTAGATAAATACAGGTGGAAATGCAGACCTTACTGTAAAGACCTAGGACTGTAAATATTGTATACCTGGTAAAAAGCATATGGATGGTGAAGTGCAAACAAACAGGAAGATGCTCGAGGTCAGCCTGGCAAGCAGTGACCACACAGTTCACATATAGGGCTGCTACCTAATCTTTGTCAAGGTATTGCTTGGGCATCATCATAAATTAACGACTCAAGGAGCAACCAGGGGTGGGCAATTATACAGCTTTGCAAATGTTAACAGGAAAAAATAATGTACGAAAGGCAACCCAGAGGAGATGTCAGAGTGTGTTAGAAAACTGATCATAGTAGATGGAGACAGGCATTTTCCTTCGAGGCAAGAATAGTCTATATGACACTGGCTGCAAATTTCATGTCTTCAAATCTTACGTGTTACCTTCTAAGTCTTACATGTCTAAATGCTCATTGTTACATAATATTATTTTGATTCACTGATACATCATCAGCTCAAACTTGACTTTTTGCAATTTTTATCTGAGATTTTTGCTTAAATCTCTTAGCTCCCAAACAAGTTATATTCTCATCTAACACAGTCTTTTGTTTAAGAATTTGTAAGAGTTTCATTGGAATATACTTCTAATATATACGTTATATGTTCTAATACGTAAATATAATAAGTATAGTTAAACTCTACTCTTAAACCATCCTGACCATTTCTAAGCCGAAAATCATATTTAGAATGTATCTACTAAGTCTCCAAAACAGCCATTTTCTTAAAGACTTACTATCTCCATATAGAATTACAGAATCACAAGGTAATAATAGCAGGAAGGGATTCCTGGAGCTGTAGTCTCATCTTCCTGGTCAAAGCAGGGTAAGCTTTTTTAGAATAGGTTTCTCTGGCTTGAGAAGCTTATGGCCCAGATTTCTCAAGGTTGTGTTCAGATGGACTTGGATATTTCCATGGATGGAGAATCTACAACTCTCTGGCCAACCTTTTCCAGTGTTTGGTCATAGTAAAGAAAGTCCCAACAACTCTAATGTTGAAATGGAATTTTCTGCATTCTGCTCATCCTTTGTTCCTATTGCCTCTTTTCCTGTGACTGGATATCAGTGAAAAGAGTCTGGGTCCCTCTTCATTGCAAATCCCAATCAGGCATTTATACACACTGCTAAGATGCCCCTAAGCTCTCTGTTTCCCAGGCTAAAAAATCCCAGGCCTCAACCTCTCCTTGTACAAAAGGTGCTTCAGTCCCTTCATCATCTTTGTGGACTTTTGCAGGACTTTATGTCTATATCTCCCTTGTACTGAAAAGCCCAGAAGTGGATACAGCACTCCAGCTGTGGCCTCACCAGTGCTTCCTAGAGGAGAAGGATCACTTCCAATAACCTCCTGGCAAAGTTGTTGGCCTTTTTTGCCACAAGTACACATTGCTGACTCCTGGTCATCAATGAGCCTTGGGTCACTAGGAGCCTTGAGTCTTTCTCTGCAAAACTGCTTTCCGGCCTGTCAGTTCTTTGATTTTCTAATGCCTGGGTGAAGGAGTTTGCATTTCTCATATGGTCAGGTCCTGCTTGGTCTCTTGCTAACCTCATTTCTAGAAAGTCTCCTTCTTTCCCTTCCTGAGATTCCAATTTCACATATAAAATCTCAAGCTTAGGATTTTATATTGTGTACTTTGTGAAGACATTGTCATGCATGAATCAGTCAGTGATGAACTAACCCAAATTCTAAGGGTATTTAGGTATAGATTTGGTTTCTTACCTCAAATTATTTTGGTTTTGGATTGTATAATTAAGCAATGGTAAAATGGCTTCTGATTTATACTCCCAGCCAAAGATTTTGCAATCCTTGACCCATATCGGTGTTTACATAAGACTGAGGACAGAACAGAGTTGCACATACTTCTTCCTGATAGAGCATTTTTCAAGAATTCCTCAGTCTAGCTATTTGTGTTTTCCTCTTACACTTTCTGACTTTATTATGAATTATCCACAAAATATTGGGCACCAACTCCTCTGTACCCTACTTTACCTTTCAATGGAGTTAGTTTAAAAGCTCTTCAAGATTCCCAGCACAAGACCACTTGGCATGACATGCACTACTACTGTGTTATCATATGGCAATTTTTGTTTTCATGCATAGTATCCTTCTTCAAAAATCCCATTGTCTAAGTAGCAAATTCCTTTACAGTAACTTGGTGTTGCTGTTTCAAGTCCGCTACTGCAGCAGATGGTAACCTGGAGCATGTGGTGCCTGGACGATATATGGTCCTCCTATGATTGGAGAACTGTCAGTACCACAACTTTGTCAAGCTCATGTGAAGAAAGTTCTTATGAAGTAACTTGCTTGCTTGGGCCAGTGGAGCTGACAGTTGGCAATCAACTGATTTGGGTTTAGGAAATTAATAGAAACACACAAAGTCAGGAAGGGCAGTTTTTGCTTTGGAATGGGAAGCGTTCAACATTCTGGGAAGTCCCTAGGAGGCTGACATTTAACCTGTGGGTGGCAGCATGGCATACCGGGAGACTTTCACTGGATAATCCTTCACTTCACTGGAAGATTGAAAGGCGCAAAGTTCTCTTGCTGTGTGCAGACAACAGAGACTTTCTAGTACAATTACCATATCACCACTTAGCCTAGGAATGCCACCCAGGAGCTGTAAGGCTCTTCCCTCGGGTGTCAGATAAACTACAGCCCTGAACTAGCAGTTAGACCCTGCTGCTTGTCCTGAGTTTCCATCACCCACTTACAATGTGATCTGCCCAGACACCAGACCACCTGCTCCTCCTAGTCTGAGACCATCATCACTTACTAGACATCCACAAGATCACGACTGGATGTTCAGCCACATTTTTTCTCCAGCTGCCCCAGATGATGTGGGTAAAGACACAGACTTCTTCACATTTGCTGCAAGAGCCTTCTACAGCTCTACTGGGAAAGAATTTAAAATGCTAGACAATGAGAAGCAGTACAACTTGGACAATGAGAAAGACCAGAACATTGCTGAGTCTTTTTGTGTCTTTTCAGTTTCAGGAACTGGGAGCAAGACCATACCAGGAAAAGAAATAAAAGGAATACAATTTTTAGGTGTTGATTTGATTACACAAGACAAAAATGGGACGAAGTTGCGATATACTCTCATAAACAAGGCTTCCCCAACTTCACATTGTTGAAATTACCCAAGAGCACTTGGATAAGAAATTGCATAAATTACTCGTTTTAAAAAATTACTCCATGTGAACAGTATCACTGTTTGTATCTGGCAGTATTTTTTTTTTCCTTAAAAACATTTAAAAACCCAGTAGGGTTATTTTCTGGATGTACTGACATTTCAACTTTATACTTTCCTTCTTTCAGCACAGAAAGCAAATGCCATGATAGTATGCCCTTGTTCTGGGTCAAGCTCTTCAGTTCTGATATGTAAAACAGCATCCTCAGGTGACATTGAAGGAGTGATTGGACCAAGAGTATGTTTGCAAGATAGAGGAGAGTTATCTGGCATCAGAGCTGGGGAGCATGTGGAGGGAGGAGAAATGCTGGAATGTGGCTGGGTGACATCCTCCAGTGAGGCACTCATAGTTGGCGGATGCTGGGGGCAACTGTTGCTTCATGCTAGGTGGTGAGCACAGCAGTGGTGCCTACTCACTGCTTTTGCAGGTTCAGAGCCATACTTTTAGCATGACTGCTGGAGGAAGGCCAAACAGGAACAGATGGGTAGGGAAAGATGTGTGTGAATATAGATGGTGGAGATGGCATAAGCCTTCATGCAGAAGAGCCTAGGATACGGTTAAATTGTGTTTTATAAAACTTACTTTTTTAGCAGTTGCATGGACTGGGAATATGTCCATTTCCACTGTAAAATGTGTCCTAACCCTTGCAGACAGATAGGAAAAAGTACAGGAGAGGAGAACAGATTTAAGTGTTGAATGTTGCATCTTAACAAATTATGAGCAGGGAAATTCATCGTGGGTTGTATGATCTTGTCCTGCCTTTTGTGGTAAAATCTGGAAACTTGAAGGACAGTTAGTGGAAAAAAGTGGGATGTAATTACTGGGAGAAGAGGATGAGGGATTTAGAAGGAATGGTGAGAGAGATTTTCATTAGGTTAGTAGGTAAATTAACAGTCATGATACTAGATGTGGATGTCGATGAATGACCTTCCTGATGTACTTACAGTTGGATTTCCATCACTTTTGTTTCTGAGACTATGCCCATCTAAATTGTACTCAAGATTGTTTGTAAATACTCTAGGACCTTCCAAAGATTACAGTGAGGCAGAGGGGAAATGCACACACAGTGTGTAAATTGCACAGAACCCACTGTGAATTGGGTGGATCCTGGTGTTCAGAATCACAAAATCAATTAGGTTGGAAAAGACCTCTGAGATTGAGTCCAACCTATCCTGAACACAGCCATGTCAACTAGGCAATGGCACTGAGTGTCACATCCAGTCATTTCTTAAACATCTCCAGGGATGGTGACTCCACTACCTACCTGGGCAGCCCATTCCAGTATCTAATTGCCCCTTTAGTGAAGAATTTCTTTCCAATATCCAACCTGAACATCCCCTGGCATAGCTTAAGACTAGGTCCTTTTGTCTATTGCTTGTTGAGTGGGAGAAGAGGCTGATCCCTACCTGGCTACAACCACCTTTCAGGTTATTGTAGAGAGCAATAAGGTCTATCCTGCTCCTCCTCTTCTCCAGGCTAAACAACCCCATCTCCCTCGGCTATTCCTCATAGGACTTACTCCAGACCCTTCACCAACCTTGTTACCCTCCTCTGGACCTGCTCCAGCACCTCAGTGTCCTTCCTGAGGGGCCCAGAACTGGACAGAGGACTTGAGGTGTGGCCTCACCAGTGATGAGTACAGAGGGATGATCGCCTCCCTAGGCAACACTATTCCTGATACAGGCCAGGATGCCATTGGCCATCTTGACTGCCTGGGCACACTGCTGGCTCATGTTCAGCTGCTGCCAGCCAGCCCCTCCAGCTCCTTTTCCAGTTGGTGTACAGTCACTAGGGGTGTCCCCCAGGGATCAGTGTTGGGCCACTCTCCAGCCACTCTGTCCCTGTAGTGCTGCAGTTCAGGACCCCACACTTGGTGTTGTTGAACCTGATACCATTGGATTTGGCCCATCTATTCAGCCTTTTCAGTTCCCTCTGCAGAGCCCTCCTATCATCCAGAAGGTCGACAGTCCACCCCAGCTAAGTGTCATCTGCAAATTTGGTAATGGTGGACTCAGTCCCCTCATCCAGATCATCAGTGAACATAATAAACAGGACTGGGCCCAACACTGCTCCCTGGGGGACACTATAGTGACTGGACACCAACTGGATGTAACCACATTCACCAGCACTCTCTAGGCTCGACCATCCAGCCAGTTCTTAAACCAGTGAAGAATGCACTTATGCAAGCCATGGGCTGCCAGCTTCTCCAGGAGTATGCCGTAGGAGGCTGATGTTGAGCCAGTCTTGTAGGGAATTCTGGCAGGCCTTGTCCTGTCACCGCCACTGGGTTTCAGGCACCCAATGCATTGGCTACACAGTGCTCTGTGCTGAATGTACTGATGGGTTTGTCAGTCTACAACTGCTTTGCCAAAGGACATCTTCCAGGGGTTAAGATAACCTTGATTTCTGCTGAGAAGGGGTCTAGAGGTAGGTATGCCATCTCTTTAGTGTCACTAGTAAATATGATGTAGAGCCAGGAAGATGGTCTTTCATATCCTGGTTACTGACTAATTTAAAGGACATTGTGAACTTGTAATGTGGACTGTGGACGACCAGTGCTGTCCAGAGACAGTGACCCTGACTTTGGTGGTGTTGAGTCTGTGCCTGTCTAGGCTTCAGTGGGGCTTCTGCCTCTACCCTTCACATCACAAATATCTGATTGTCATACAGAAAAAGTTACAGGCAGCTGAAGGAGAGGAGCAGGCAGAGCTGTTTATGTAGGGTTCAGAGGCTTTGGATGTGCAAAATAAAAGGGGGACATGCACCAAGTGCTACAAAGGCCTTTCTAAAGGATACAAGAGAGCTTAGAGTGTAGATACGGCTGATGGTGTTGCCTCATTCCTAGTCCTCAGATGACCTAAAAAAATTCTGAAACATAGACATATGTGGAATATTTTGATCTGGGAAGCTGTCTTCATGCTGATGTAGCCAGAGGGGGTCTCCCAGCTGAATATATGAGTCACAAACTAGAAATGTTCTTGTATTTGGGGTATGGCAAAGTTATAAAAAACTTTTTACCATGAAAGAACTCTTAACTTTTAGATCTTAACTCAGACTTATAAAAACCCTTTCTGCTATGAAAAAGAAAGCTTCACCAAAACACTAGTACAGAAGGTAAGATAACTATGTAGTCTGCCTCCACACAAGCATTTCCAGTTGTTCGAAGTTGAGTGATAAGGGAAGCCAAAAAGTTGTAAAGCAGCAGGTGCATTCTTTCCTTGTGCTGAAATGCCCAGGCATCTCTTGTACCAAATAAGTTTTGCACATTAATCAGGATGTTTGAGAAGCACACATGTTTTTATTTTAAACTTTAAAAGTTTTTATGGTAAAAGACTAATATGTTTTCCATGCTGGGACTTGAGAGCTGAGATCTGCTTTTCTGTGAAATGTATTGATAAATGCTATAAAATATTTTAGTTAACTTGCATTTTAAAGCTGTTCTTTGATATATTATACTGTTGAGGGATTTTGTAATAGAGAAAAGAAGAAAATACCCCTGACCTGAACCTTGGATTGATTATACATGGGAGTACTTTATTTCAGTGTGAAAGTCCACTTAAATACTTCTGTGTGATTCAAGATAAGATGGGGGAGGCAGTCTGCATTGTTGCCCAAATTGAGACTTCTTTTTAGATTTAGGTTCTTAGTTATATAACAATACATATGTTTGTTTCTGTAGACACTGAGAACAAAGGAATGTGTTTTCACAGTGACACCAAAACAATGTAGTAGGGGCAGTAACGCCTTCTGTTCTGTTTCGTGTATCTTCGTGGCACATTGCTGCTTAAAGCCTTATGGAAGGAAACTCGTACTTGCAAAGCAAATAGGAAACATTGACATCTTACTGTCGCAAGAAAAAAATAACCTTAAATATATTTTCATCATTACACCTTGCATTAGCAGGCTACTAAAAATACACTCCAGATATTTTGATTGTTCTTCACTAAATGTTAATTTAAAACCTTTCCTAAGATAACTGTGGAATCTAGTAGCTTACTTAATTTCACAAATTTTCTTTTGTCTTGGTGCTGATAAGTAATGAAAGTTTATGTAATTCATGTATTTGTAACTGAAAGCACTTAATAGCCTACGTTTAATGAACTGGCCCACAGAGTAAAACTGCATGAAATATTGTTTTAGGGACACAATTTATATAATCTTTCAGAACTACTGGGCTATTTGTATTTTTGTTTAGTGCTAAATTTGTTATTGGCCTGTTGGCAGTGTTTAATAACAACAGTATATATTGCGACACAGTTCACATAAATATTACAAACAGCAAAAATGCAGGCTATGGTTTTATTAGTGATCATAATAAAGGAAATGGCCCATATGAAATGAGTACAAACATCTCAAATAATCTATTACCCTGAACCAATTAAACAAACCACATCTCCCTGAAAAAAATGAAAGCATCAAGACAGAGAGAGGCAGAACAAGAGCATTAGAATTTAACAGTGTGATGGTCAGAGGTTTGTTCCCTGCAGAAAATGATTAGACTTTCAGAACATACCAAATTAAGCTCTGGAGTGATGCCAGTACTGCAGAGTCCTTAAGAGAGTTCAAAGATGTAGCCAAGCAACTTTACCTTTGCTTTGCTGTGTTTTCTCTTTGGATCTTGCTCTGATGGTGTTGACTGCTTAATTACTAAGTGAAACACTGAGATCTAACACACAGGAGTAATTTATAAAGCATATTATCTATCTGATACAGATTGTTTGATTTTACTGAATAGAACAATTTTATTTTCTATCCTTGAATGCTATGATGGTAAGCATAACTAATCAGAAAAAAGCAGTTGTACTCACTGATTTTGTCTTTTCTAAAAGACATACTTGCAAGCTCTCTGTTCAAAAATAATTTCCAAAAGTTATAGTGTGAGCTTTAAAAAAACTCATTGCCGTCCTGGGCCTGAGAGATACTAGTCTCCTTAAGACATGAGCAGGTTTGTTAAGGAAGGGAAGTGAATACAGTGAGAAAAATAGGAAACTATTTTACATCTTCCATATTTGAATGCATGTTGTCTACACACTGTTGTTTACTTGTAAGAGATAGTGAGCATCTATGGAAAAAGTTGTATGCCTGTTAATCTTAGCATCCTTGAAGCACGTAAATTTAGGACAAGTAAATACAAGATAATGACAAATCCTTTTTTCTACCTTGACCTTCCAAAGTTATTATAAGCAACTGGTTTTTAAATGGAAAATAGTACAGATTACCCCAGTACATACTGAATACCTCGCTCAGGCTTGAAATACTGGTATGCTTGTCCATAGTACTCTATTGGAAACTTGTGTCTCTCTGTTTAGCTTTATCTTAGAACTCAGTTTTGTGCCTATTTGGGATGTTTAGCATTGGAAAGATCAGGTTAGAGTGATTGATCTTAGTTATGCACATCTCCTCTGAAATTATGCAAGTCTTGACCTATAACAGGGTTAGACCTGACAGGAGGATTGAGATTAAGTGTCCTTGCAAAGACAGATGCAGAAGTGAATCCAGATACTCAGCAGCAGAGGTTTCATGGTCCAATGCTGGAACAGTTTGACATGTCTAACTTCCACTGAAATCAGTAGGATTAATAGATGCTCAATAGGAGCTATTGTCTTGTAATTGGTGTAAGACTTGAAAACAGAAATATAAATCTTTGCAGATCAATTGTTTTTGTTGTTTTTTAATGCTTGTTACTGGTTTTTTTCAAGATTTGGCAAATGTGAACACGGTTAATTTACTACAATAAGCATTTACCTTTAGCAGTCACGTTAAAGTTGATTTGTAGGTAATTGTGGTTTGGAGCGTTACAATTTCATCTCTGTAAAATAGTCACAGGATCGAGTCCACCATAATGTTTTATGAATTATTATGATAATTGCCATTTCTAGTACATGTCACAAGTAGTGGATTAAATTTTTTTTCTTACTGTTGTCCTATTTTTTGTTACTGAAAACAGAGTGGATTATTAGAAACAAACAGAGAAGCCAGCCATTAAAAAGTGAATGTAATTGTCACAAATTTTTAGAAGATGAAAACTTGGCATATGTTTCAACCACAACTATGGAATAAAATAATTTGAAAATATAAACACGCTCCTTCATTTTCTGGCAGCAGACACTCTAGTATTTCTCCATAATATTCTAAGGTAAATTTTTGCACTTTAAAAATATGTATTTGTAAACTGTAAACAGAAGTGGTATTTTGGAGTACATCTGGTAGATGTTTGAGATAAAGTTTAAAATATATATAAATTGTGTAACATCATAGCTGGTAGGAAATTAGGCTTATTTTTAATTTAGTTACCTTTTAATGTCAGTCATATTTTAAAAAAAAGGCTAAAGATAGTCATCTTTGTCACTAAGGATTGAATTAGAGGCTTAAAAATAAAAAATAAAAAAGAGAGAGTGAACACTTGGAATTTGAAATAGAAAAAGGTTAAGACTGCAATCAAACTTTTTAAACATCAGTAGAAATGTTTTTTCTGACTTTGGTGAAAACTAGATCATGAAAGAGATCAGGCATGGGCTATGGCAAACTCATTTTTATGTAATAGTCATGAAGAATGTGCAAAGATGTACTGAGAAGGACAAAAGAAAAGTTAAGAGCTTTCTGGAAGAAAAAGTTGAAATATGTAATGCAAAGGGGGAGGGTTGAAAAGGATAGTAACACATGCTGTACAGTGTAAAAGAGGATACTGGGAAGGAAGATGGCTATAGGGATAAAATATGGGCCTGTAGAAAGTCGAAAACCTGCAATGATCATGTCCTTCCCTGCCAGCAACAGCAGCTCAGGGACCTTGGTTTCCAGAACGGATGAGTGAAGTCACGAGCTCTGGCAAGGGGTACACAAATCACCTCCTGAAAGATAGGAGAGGAAACCTGGGACACGTTGACTTGTGGAGGTAGGTAGGGAGTTGAAAAGAGGATTTCATACAGTAAAAACGACTGTCACTGTTATGTTTTCAAATGCGTGAAATTTTAAGTGTTTTTTTTCTGACAAACTAGCAAAAATCATGCGCTCATTTGGGATCTCCAGTTGCTCAGCATGTTAAAAAACTGAAGAGAACATGGACCAGAAGCACTCTGTAGGCTAAATTTCTGAACTTCAACCTTATTTTTAACTCCACTAACTCTAAAAGGCATTATTTATGACACCTCTGTGTACTTATGAGGCAAAATGCTAACTGCTACTGACACAAATGCCAAAATTTATCCTTGTTGTGTCTACAATGAGTACTACCAGAGATGAATTTCTCCCTATATTCTTAACTCAGGCATTCCGTGTGAAATTCAATTTTTCCTGACATTATTAGCTCTGCTGTTCTGCTAGAACTGTTTGATACTACAGGCCCCATAGGTTGTATTCCTGATTTATTTCTATGACCACTGAAGTCTCTGTCAAGACTTGTGGATAAGGCTTAAATCTAAACCCTTCAGTGCATTGTTTCGAGTTTCATGACTAAAGAAATACTGAATAAAATAGGGAAGATTTGATAATACCAATTAACAGCAACTAGGAGATAGGATCACTATCACCCCACATGCCAGTAGAAATGAATAGTGAATTACACAGTAAGAGTTGTCCTAGGCACTGCTGTTCAATGCTATGAATGGCACCACCTTTTCATAAAGCATAAGATGCACAGGAGTGTTGTGAGGTGAAAGGAAAACCAGAAATTGCTGAATTTGGTTTCAACTTCTAAATGAAAAAAGATGGTTAAAAAAACTCCCAACATTTCCTTGACAAGGTCTTAATCCTGTGACCAACTCATGCACAGCTTAGTCTGCCTTTGGTTGTAACGCCATGGCCTGGAGACAGTTTTATTACATACAGGCTGTTTTAACTTTTCTTTCACTATCTTTTTAAAATAAAGTACAAATTTTCCGACTTTATCTTCAAAGGCTACATGTTGGGTGGATAAAACAAGGTCCAGATGCAAGAACTGCTGAGAGTCCTCTGCCTGTGTTTGCTTACCAGGTTGTCTCATATGGAGATTCAGACACCTGTTCAAGTGCAAATCTGTGGCATGTCGTATTCAGATGTCACTGTATGGAATAGGCAGGTAGTTATGAGGATTATCCAGTCCCACTGAGTTTACCACAAACTGACACTAACATCGTGTGCCTGTTGTGGTCTTGGTCAGGACTCAAGCCGAGTAGAAGGTGGCTGATGAGTAAAGCTGATGGAAAAGTAAGATTTGTGTCTTCCTGGAATTACCTCTGTATCGGAATTGCTCTTCCCAAAACAAGTATTTAAAAGAAATTTCTGTCAAATGGATTACCAGTGTTATATTATTTTCCACTTAGAATATTTATACCTTGAGGCATTTTGTTTGGAAGCACTACAGTACTGTGCTGTATCCATGTACACAACCATTGTCTCAGAACTAAGTTGGAGTTCAGGAATTTTCCTCCAGGGAACAGTGTCCTCGTCTGGACTATATCTTCTGTTGTGCTTTGCAGTTGTGGTAGTCCTGTGATGCCACAAAGTTATTGTTCTAGGTAACAGAATAATATGGGTGGGTTTTGGTCTACTGAACTCAAAACAAAAGTAAATAATGTTGCTATCCAGAACACTGGTAAGTGTTATGAACATCACAGTGTTTAACTTTTGACCTTCTTCTGTGTCTTACTTTGGAATAATGATTAAAGTCATGCTTCTGGTCTACATGAGAGTCCCATGATGATTTTAGCACCTGTGACTTAGGTTTCTCTTCCTATCTGGCTTGCTGTCCCATAAACCCTCTCTGTCAACTTCTGAGATATGTTGTGTTTCCTTTTGAAGATTAGGTTGAATTTTATAATTACTGCTATATTAGCTGTGTTCTATTAAATGGAAAGATGATACAGTAAATTCTGATGTCCATAATCAGATTGGTAAAGTAGTGAATATTCATTGATTAAAAGAGTCAATGGAAGTTTCGCCAGGCAAGATCAAGTGGGATAAAAAGAAAACTTTATATAAAAGTAGTCTTGTAGTTCTTTCAGAACAGATTTAGCCTAACAGGGACAATCTCAAGCTCTCAAAGTACAGTATAGAAGGTGATGTTTAAAGAAGGCTTAAATAAGCAGTAGAAGTGTTTCAGAAATTAAAAACTTTGTATAAATATAGTTTTATATGAATTAAAGTGCAACTACTTTTAGAATGTCATTTTAATAAGGTTTCAGCTTAGTGTAACTATTGAGGGAAAAGCAGTGATTGAAGAGTACATGCAAAAACACCTCTCAAATATATAAATAAAATAATGGTTGCAGTTGATACATTAAAGTGTAAATACAAGGGAATTATAGAAAGACTGAGGGAAGAATGAAGAAGAGACTTCTGGTAAATCTGCAAGTATCATATGGTAGAATCCTGGTCAAAACCTAAAGCTATAGATACATGAATACAAAGAAGGCAAAACAGTAGCTGAAAACTTTTATGAAACAGATCTAATTTAAAAGTTGTTCTTAATGAAGACAATCACACATTGATGTCTGCATGCGTATAAATCCATAATTGTAGGTATGCCAATATAGTAAAGAGGACTTACTTTTATAAAGATGTACATGGTGTTGAAAGATATCACTTTATTATCTGTTTTTTAGTTAAGACGAATATTTACAGTCATAACAGTCAAGGCCAACAGCAAGAGAGAAGAAATACCTTTTTAATCTTAATCACTGTAAATTATCGATTCCGAACCTATATTTGACATAGGGTCAAGGGTCACAAGTCTTCTGGCAACTTCCAGAAGCAAATTCCAGAACTGGTAGACCCTTTTATTTTAATATGGTTAGTCTTTTTCAGCAGTGACTTCTGACTATATAAGTTGCTGCCCTCTATGCTGTCTGGATACAGAGTCACATTTTTGTACTTCGGCTGGGTATACAAAAATACACAGTTGGAAGAATCTGTTCAGATATACATTAGTTTCACAAACTGTGTTGAGATACAAAATGAATGGAAAATTAATAATTAATGTAAACATCTGTATTGATAGATGTTTATATAAATTAAATGCACCTAAAAAGTAACAAATGTAAATGAGATTTTCACTCGTGACACAAGGAGGAATCCAAGCACCAAAGCATATAATTCTGTCATCAATATTTTCTTGTGCACTTGAAATTTCCTTCATCTTACAATAGAGTGTTTTCAAATGCAAACATATAAAATAAAAAATATAGTTGAATACAGTAAGATAGGATCTATTTAACATATCTAACTGATGGGACTCATGAAAGACTGAAAAATGCCACTCTGAGATTAATTTGTACAAAGAATTTGTGTCAAGTATCCAGACATAAGTAATGATTGTATTTGGAGAGAGTGTTAGTGGTAAAAATACATATGCTGAATACTTGAGTGTATTTTATAATAATATATCATTAAGTTTGTATAAAGTGTATCTAAATGTTGGTTGGAAAAAGGACTGCAAATTTTAAGAAATAAGAATCTTATATTCTGTGGATCTAGAATTTGTCCTAGAAGTTTGGAAGCAGATATGCAGTCTCTTCTTGAAGACAACAGACCAAGCCTAAATTTGTTTTACCAGCTGCTCTGCTATATTATACCTGTATTTTCCTGGATGGGGCTTAATTGTGATATACATGGTTTACTACTAACACCACTGGAAAGATTTGATTGCTTCTGAGATGATGAAACACTTTTAGTGAACATGTATTTCGATGCGATCCATTCCAATTTGGGACATTTTGAAAACTTACTGGAAACTATCTGTAGCGCACAGCATAGGAAGCCTCCTTTTTAGTCTCCCTCTGTTCAAAGTATCCAGTAACCACTGCTTATACTAATTATGTGATCTTGTCCTTATCCTAGACCTGTCAGTAATGAGACCCCTGCAAACCCTTCCTCAGAGGGATCGAGTGGAGAAAGCACGCTCCCAGCTGTGCTTCAGATTGGACACTTTACAGCTCTGCTGGGTGCTTACAAAGGGCTTGGTGGGAACAGCTGCTGTCCGTGGTTCATAGTCAGAAACTCCAGACTGTAATTACACACCTCAGCAAGACAGAAGAACTTAGTAGCAAGAAGTACTGTTTGCCTTTTCATTAGGGCTAAGTAGTCCAGATGAAACTGATGCAATTGTTCCCTCGATCTGTCTTACTATGATCTGACCTCTTGCCACCCTGGGCCTGATGGGAGAGCATAAGTACACCTGTGACAGGTCAGTTCAAGATAACATTCAATGGACCATCTTGATATTATCAGGTCATCTCAGACGTATCCTCCTGGGAAGTACTGTTTACTTCCAGTAAGGCAAATTCTGTTTTGTGAAAGAATGAAAATTTATAGTTTTTATTATGGTGAAGATGGATGTAAACTTGGAATACCAAAAGCTAAACAAAACAAGGAATTCATTCATCACTTCCCATGGGCCGGCAGGTGTTCAGCCATCTCTGGGGAAGAAGAGCTCCATCATGCATAACTGACACTTAGGAAGACAGACACCATAACTCTGAATGTTCCCTCTTCCTCCACCTTTCGTGCAGCTTTTATTGCTGAGAATGATGTCATATGGTGTGGGATATACCATTGGTCACCTGGGATCAGCTCTCCAGGCTGTGTCTCAGCCTTTTTGCTC
Source organism: Serilophus lunatus (assembly GCA_013399895.1). Lineage (NCBI taxonomy): Eukaryota > Metazoa > Chordata > Aves > Passeriformes > Eurylaimidae > Serilophus > Serilophus lunatus. Next base: position 397,300 of record VXBA01002271.1, read on the forward strand.
ACTCCCGGCCTTCTCGCTGTCAGGAGGAGAAAAGGCTGTGTTGCTGTGCAAGCACTGCTCAGCAGTAACTTAACATCCCTGTGTTATCAACACTGTTTTGATCACAAATACAAATCACAGCCTTATAGGAACTGCTATGAATAAAATTAATATAATCTCAGCAAAAACTAGTAACGCCAAGAAAATCGAGGTATAGATCTTACTTCTGTATAGTTACTGATTCTACTTTTTTCTTTTTCTAAATTAAAATGTGTTTGTAGCTGGTCTTTTGAAACAAGATCAATATAACTAACATAATGAAAACATAAAATACTTACTAATGGTCCTTTTTACCTTTCTGAGACGACAAGTACAAGAGGACAGCAAATGCATTTGAAAACTGATAATCCTAATTGAGGAAAAAAAAAAAAAAAAGCAACAGCAAAAGGCAAGAATAAAATTCATTTTCTTAAGACCTCTCCTTAGCAAGTCAGATATTCTGCTGGAAGATAACAATTGGACTTTCCTCATATGATCCTATTTTTCCATATTGAAAAAAAAGATACTGCCTTCATTTGCAGTGCTGTTTGATTTGTTAAAATGAGCTTTGCTTATATATAGACTTCTTTCTGATGCAAATTTGAAGTCTAGGACTTAAACCATTTTAACAAGTTAAATTATCTTTGTTGATGCTAATGGATCTTACTAGTCAAATTAGGTACACTTTTTATTGCTTATCAACTTTTTGGTAGCTGGCTGAACAAAGTGAACTGTATTTAATATTGCATTTCTAGACCAACTTTGTCAAATATGTTTCCCGGTCATTGAATGAGTAGCATTGTTTCAATTGGAGTTAGAATACAGTCCAGGTGAAGTCAAGGGACAATGACAAATACTCAGCACTGTTAAGTCAGGACACTGACTGAGGTATGTAATTACTGGGCTTAGGGCACATAAATGCAGCTATTGTACTTTTAAAATGTCGTTACTGTCCCTTAGTCACCCTGACGCCTTTACCAGTCTATGGTGCTGTTGCAGTAAATTACATTACTCTCTATATACACTGTCTTTTAGTATTCTACCCAAGAGGTTGCCACCCCAAGCATCTATGATAAAGGCCAGGTCTTTAGATTCCATTTCACTGGTAAGGATGGCATCTGGGAGGAAGGGTGCGCAGTAGGACTTTACATACTAAGTTCAGCAGTTGGGACTGGGAAGATTTGTCTGTCCAATTACTATTACATTCCATGGGCATTGGCAGAAAATTTTCCACTAGAGCCGGAGCTCTCCCAAGTTCCAGCTGGGGATGGTTCAGTCAGATAAATTATGCACAACAGATAGCTTTGGTGCTCAGAATAAAAATAATTTTCCTTGATGTGATTTACTACAATGGTGCTGTATAAAAACTTTTGTCAGAGAATCAGACACCTGAAAATGAGCATGGTAACCATTTTAGAATCTTTAAAAAATATGAAGAGTCATGTCATCTCCAGAGAAAAGCAAGGAAAGAAACTTGCAAAAAGTGTGTAGGAGAGCGTCCTACAAGATTTCTTTTTGAAATAGTGTTTGAATGGGTAGTAGGCAAGATATATAAACTTTTTAGCATCAACACAGTAACATGAAATTTTATGTTTCCATGCTTTGATGACCAGTGAAGGAATCACTTGTAAAGCTTGTCTGATGGCTCTAGATATGTCCTGAGGAAGTATTTTACAAATAGTTTTACAAAACTTACCAGAAATTAATATATTAATGTCTGTTATACTAAAAGCTGTATATTAGATGTCTAAATTATTGTGAAACTGATAAAGTCATTTGTCAATAGCAACCTAAGAACCCATTTGCGAAAAATAAGACTAGAACTTCCAATCCCTATGCTCAGTTCACTGTGTCACACTGCTCTGCTTTCTTCGCAGAATACTGTGACAATTCTGATTATTCTGTTCTTCATTGTCCCTTTCTATGCAGGAGATAACCCAGAGTTCACTCAAGTTAGTGAGTCTTTCCAGTGAGGTTGTATGGTTTTGGATAAATCATGTGGTGATTGGTAGTATTACTATATTTTATGGAAAAAATACTCCATTTGCTTTTGTCATGCCTTTGAACTCATATAGCCAAATACTGCAGGATATTTATGAATAATAGGCAAGTCTTACAGAGTTGCAATCAGTTCAGAAGTTTCCTTCTTATAATTCATAGGATGGACATTATTGTTTTCACAGAGTTTGTGGACTGGATCAAAAAGTAATTAAAAACAATACAAAAACCTAAATCTTAAGCTTGATCCTTCATTGAGACTTTTACATGGCAGCATTTTTGCTTTGATTTGAATTAATTCAAATGAGATCATTGAAAAAAAGGAGGATGGGTGGAGATAAACACAGAAATTAAAGGTTATACAGCCCAGGTGGCTGGCATATCATGCTGTTTTAGTAGAATGCAGTTTTAAACTCGCCGTCTTCTCTATCTCTGTTTAATTCTTCATTTCCAGTACTTAATATGTTGAGCTGGTTTCGTAAGGAAATGAGGTCTGTGAAATCTGACTTTTTATTTTCACTACCGTCCACAACAATAACTCTTGAGACTTCATATCAATTAAACAGTAGAATAAAAGCCTTCAACTTAGAAGAACCTGGTCCTACAAATTGTTCATGAAAACTGGTTAGTCAGTGAAGGAAAGAGACTCACTCAGGTAAAGAGTGAGATTAGATCTTGTGTGGTCTGGGAGGCCAAAATTATGCACATGCTCACTGGCTCATCAGTGTGCCAGAAAGGTAATAGATTTGGAAAGTTAGGCTGAATCAATTTAGTTCCTGCTGTAATTCAGAATGACTCTGGGAGCTCAGAGCTGGATTTTGCTCTGACTCGTTAGAAAGGTTTCAGTAGCTCTTTGAAGTAGTTGCAGGGATCATGTGCTTTGGGTTTGGCAATAGTAGAGACTTCCCAATGAATAGCCAAACTGAACAGGTCATGTCTCAAAAGCAATAAACCTATTTACAAAGGAGAGGGAGTGTGCAATGAGATAGGCTGTTTCAAGAAAGGCACATCAATGAATACAGGAGACAAATCAGTTGCTATATAGAAGTAACAGAGAAATATAACTTGAAGCTAATGAAATGAGAACAGAAGGTGAAGTATAAAAGCGGAACTTTACTTCAAATACCTTCCGATAGCTAACACTGAAAACACAAGCAAGTATGTTTAGACATCATCTGTAGGAATTAGGAAATAGCTATCTAGGCAGATGTAAGGCTCCACAGCCATTTTCTTGGATACCTTTGTTCTACATTATGTGTCTGATTTTTGAACTTAATCTCCTTTGAAGCTATTAGGTTAAACTACAGGAAACAGACAAACCCCCTTCAAAATCCACAATACCTATTCTTGGCCATTTTCTTAATTGTTATGTGTTAAACCCAGCGGACAGCTAAGCACCACACAAAATATTTATTTCCCCGTTACCCCCAGTGGAATAGGGAAAGAGGGAGGGAAGTTTAAAAAGAAGAAAACTTGAGATCAAGATGAAAATGAAAATGGTTTAATTAGTAATGGAGAAGTGAAAGAGGAGAGAAAGGAAACAAAAGTGATGCAAAGGCAATCACTCACCACCTCCTACAGGCAGACTGATGCCCAGATAGATCACAAGCAAAAGACTAAACCATCTCTTTTTCCTGTTATTGCTGAGCATGATGTGACATCGTGTGGAATATGTCTTTGGGTCATCTGACTAGTGATGTCCTCTCCCAACCTACTGCACCCTCCCCAGTCTATTCATTGCAGGGCAGATTGAGAAACCAAGACAGCTTTGATGATGTGCAAACCCTGTTCAGCAAAAGTTGGAACATTTTTGTGTTATCAGTATCCTTTTGGTCAAAAATCTAAAACACAGTCCCAGTATGAACTAATATGAAGAAAATTAATTCTGTCCTGTGCAGGCCTAGGGCACTTATATAGATGGTTGTTCATACAAGCAGGTGTGCTCTTAAATATATACTCAGACTTTTCTTGATGAAGTGTTCTTCTTAGAGATAACTTACTGCTATTCCTGAAGAAAAAAAATTGTTAATTTTAAGGATTCCATTAAGACTTTGGTGGATACAGAGACCTCAGGATCTTATGGGAGGAAGACTGGGATCTGTCTATCAGTTTAAATGCCTATTTTAAGATGACTTACATTTAGTTCTATCCGTAAGTCCTCTTTCTCTCTCTCCCTACTGTTCTCCTACCAGTACATCCATGCATGGGTGCTGCTCATTTCTCAATTCTGTCGCTGTCACTTTTCTTTCTAACCAGCCTTCTGTGCTGGTGGCTGCTGTATAGCACTTTTGCTTTGGCTGGGCAGGCAAAGTGAATCCCAGTGAAGAAACTCATCAGTTTCGAAACTCCCACCAGAAATTTTAATATCAACATCTGTGATCAATGAAGCCAGCCTTCCAATCAGTGTACAGAGGATTTTAACACATAATTTTCAAAATGTTAAAGTGAACTTCTCATGTAAATCCCCAACACAGTATATCCATGTGGGGAGCCTGGTTGCCTGGAAGAAAAGCTAGTGTATAATACATATTTTATTCAGCATTAGTGTGCTTTCTCCCCATCTTTCAGGGTTTCTTTCCTTTGTCACTGCCCTGTCCTACACATATGTAATTTACTGCCCTAATTTGGTCACAGCTCTTTCTGTTTCATATATACCCATGCACATTTATGTACATGTCAGTGTAATACATGCCCAAGCCATCTGGTATCTTTCCTTGCAAATGTTCACACAGAAAATTGACTGTGAGTAAGGTTCTGAACCTGCCTGTCCAAATGGTCCATATTTGTTTGATTTTTCTAGCAAATGCATAGATCCTATTAGTGAGACTGATCCAACATATTTCCATGTGTCAGCTGTACCTGCTGCAAGTGTCATTCTGTTCAGTGATAACAGGACTTGCATCCTTAAATAGAGAGAAAACAAGAACATCAGGTCCTTTTGAGGATCTGAATTGCTTTTTCTACCATCTGCTGACCAATGCTTTGAAAGAAAGAAAGTCTGTGTCTGGATTGACACCTGTCTTCTTTTTAAGCCAATAAAAGATCGGCCTCTAGAAGAGCCCAGACATGCCATGTTTGCAAGAGAAGCTATTAGAACATAAAATGTCGGTGGTATTCAATGTTTGCATCTCATTACAGTATGCAGGAGCTGATACAGGTATTCTTTTAGTGCATTTCTTATATTTAATTATTCCTTGAAACAGCTTAATTTAACTGCAATAAAACTATTTTTTTGTTATTCTAGACAATATGATACAGAAATTGCAAAACAAGTTACACAAAAGGAGAAACAGATGTGAGGAAAAATGATGTTTGAATCCCTTGTTTTTTTGTTACATATACTTTGGAAAGTTCTTTTAGATATTCCTGTATGAATAATTTCTTCATTAGCAGATAAACATCCAAAGTTGTAGGAGTTAGAAGTTACAATGCAGGACCCAGTTCAGTCGTCATTAACATGCATGGTTTCATGGTTGGAAGGAGTGTTTGGGGCAAAGGAGTTCCTTTCTCTGAAGCATCTGGTGTTAGTTAGAGAATTGTACTGTTTTAGATGGGCCAAATATCTGTTTTAGCACTGTATACAGAATAAGGAAAATAAAAATTTTCTCTGATATTCAAATTTGGATATTGTACATTTCGTAAATGTAGCTATATATATATATGTCACCTCATCAACCATTTTTTCATGCAAAATTCATTTTATATGAAAACAACCCTTATTAAATGCCATTTTATGTTATCTAATTAGGCACAGTAGATCACCCAGGGAAAGATAATCTTCTGTTCTAGACCAATAATATATCATTCTTACATAACATATTGGTTTTAATCATAAGTGTTTTATTAAAGCAATATTTACTCAGTGGTAATTCTCCCAAATTCGGTAGAATTCTGACACAAAGGGCTACTTTCTTCTTGATTTCAAAACAGTGTGTAACTGCATGGAAATTCTGCTGTATTCTAGCCTTAAATACATTTAGCTGTATTGAATTACTGTGGAATTCTGCCTGGAGCCTCTAGTAATTGCAACCCTAACCCTGCAGACAAGGGTCTAGTGCTGAATCAGCTCCCCTTTGTATGCTCACAGTCCCAGCATACACCTGATACTGGGACATACCCTGGCTGTGATTCACTTCTGTTGGCTTATGAAACACTCTACTGCTTTGACTTGAGCACAGCCACAGCACTGTGGCTGTGTGAAATTTTGCTGTTCCTGTCATATAGTCTAATTTTAGAGGCAGTTGCACAGTCACCACTGAAAAATCCTCCTTCAAAGGCTTTTGGGGCCTCTTTTATTACCTTGACAGGTTGGAGCTCGTGAAGAAATTATTTCACTGGTACTCAGAGTGACCATGCTAAGAGGTGAGCTAAGCAGATATCTCTCCCTCTGCAGTCTATACCATACATGTTGTTTTGTTTGCCATTTGTCACTCAAAATGCCTGATACTCAGAATGCAAAGGGCAATCTTAGCTGAGCCACTATGTATTTACCAATCAGCAGGCACAGCTGTAGGAAAAGTAGTGGAAGAGATTTGTCTTTGTACCTCATATTGATAGGCTACTTGAATTCACTCCTGTTTCTTCCTTTGTGCCTTGGGAATCGTCTGCACAGAATCTGTAGTTTTCCTGTAACTGTGTTGTGCATTAGAAGGAAATAGTCATGTGCATTAGCTGTTCTTGTAGGACAGACACTAGACTTGATGTGGTGTGCTTATGTGGCACAATGCTACAGTGCTGCGCAGGCTCATGACCCAGAAAAATCATAACTGTACTAGCATGACTGAGTAAAGGCTAATTATCCCTTCATTTGATTACTCTAAGTAGTCTGACTGCTCTGCAGAGCCTGCTGTTAGTGTGCTGCCTTTGGTGCCAGAACTAGCTCATCTGGTGTTACCTAGGAGAAGGGAGTTGGGGTCTTGCAGCAGTATATTGCACAGTGTAGGCATATGCTTGAAGTCTTCACACACATTTTATTCTCTTCCACTAGGGGCAAAGATATCCCTAAAAATCCTTCAAACAGTTTCCCCTTGTGTTCTTATCTCTCAGCCATATCTAGCTCCCTTTATCTGTTATCGTCCTGTGCTTAGTACTGCTGTTACTATCTGCCCTCTTAGAGGCATTTCATCTCACTTGTGTTTATACCTTCCCGTTGCCAAATTCCTGAGCTGGTGGTTACAGCTGATGTTACTGGCACCCTTCTGCAGTTGCATCATTGGCTATGCCTGGCTCTACTTGTACACCTCTGGAGAAGGGGACTTCTAAGTATGAGTTTATTCCTGTTGTTTCCTGTCATATATCCACCAGTGTTGCAAAATTCTGCTTTATGTTTAATTTCTTTTGCTAGAAGCGCAAGAGGAAGGCTGATAAGCAGTGAGGGCATGAGGGGCAGAGTCACAGCACTGACCTCCCACCTGTTCCACTACCATGAGAGAGGTGAAAATGAAAGGAGAAAATAGTTTGGGCTGATGGCCAACAAAAGCAGGTGACACCAGCTGCATTGTGAGGGAGCCAGAGAGCAGAGAGCCTAAGGGTAAATGCTAGGGGTTAGGCAGACCTGAGCTCCAGACAAACCTTCTTACATGAACTCATCAAAATCCTGATCAAATTAACATAAAATGTGTATATCGTTTCATGCAATAAGCCCCCTGCACTTCCTCCATCCTCCCTGTCCCACAATCGATTCTCACCTGCCTCTTGCACCTTAAAGCTTTTCCTTTGCAGTTTCACTGATATGTGTGGTACTTCTAGTGTCTAGTACTTCTAGTCTGCTCAGAAACTCAGAGGAAGTGAATTCACAGTTAGTATACGACAGCAGAAGGAAATGTGACTTTTTAGCAAATCATTATAAAGCAACACTTAAAAGTAACAGGAATGTTCAAATGACTGTTCATTGAGCATATTTTGACTAACAAGAAGTGATTTTTTTTCATGTAGATTCTACAAAGAAATATACAAATATGTTGAAGACAGTAATTAATACTTCAACCACTAATGTCTAAATCATATGACATGATTACTGTTGTAGTTGCCATTTGCTGTTCTTTATTATTGTCAGTTACTGTAGCATACAAAGGTTATGGGCACATGACTGGTGAAGACAGATGTAGAAACTTATGAATAATCATATTTTATAAAATGGAAAAAAACAAGGCATGTTTAGCTTCTCATAAAAGCAGAACTAGAACTGAAAGCATGGTTTGAGTATTTAAGGGAATTTTCAGAAGTATGTTTCCCGGGAAGCTGGAGATGCAATGATAATGTATCTGCCTTCTGCGTGGCTCATTGCTTTTTCTCCCAGGGAGATTCCACATCACCCTTGGCCTGTAACTGCACAGGCACATCTTACAGTGAATAAATTTTGTCTGCTAGTGAACTAAGGACAAACAGCAGTGCCACAGAAAAGCAGAATAGTGACAACAGTGATGTCACCTGCTACCACCAGAGACAGAGGGCATCACCCCTACCAGTCCTTCCAGTCCCATCTCAGCTCTGAAGTAACTAGATCTTATGCTACTTGTTTTAACTACAGAGAAAGTTAGTTGTTTTTATTTGTCTCATTTCTCTGTCTTTCTTTAAAAGCCCCCTTTAGATACTGGAAGGCCTCCGTGGAGCTTTCATTTCTCCAGACTGAACCACCCCAACTCAGGCTGTCTCCATAGGAGAGAAATTCCAACCCCCTAATCAGTTTGAAATAGATGCTTAGACCTTAATCCAGATAATTAAGGGTGCTAGAGAGCACTTACTCCTGGGGAGTTGTTGTGGATAAAGGAGCACCAGAATGTGGCAAAACCACCATTACTTCTGGCGAACCGTAAGTGAGAATCTCAGATGCTCTTTGTTACTTAGTATGTAACTATTTTATAGGTTATCTACATGTATGAGGGCTGAGAGACTCCCTCATGTTCGTTTAGTCCTTTCTCAATGGCAGCTTTGATGTAAACCAGTTGTAATTCAGGAACTTTATGTTTGTGTCAGCCTAACCGTGTGGAAACAAATGTTCCCCACCTTTGAAGTGTACTTGTGCCTCTCAGATAAGCATTAGGTTTTTTTAAGCACTGAAGCAATTTTAAGGAGTATCTGTCTCATAGCTGTTCCTGGCTACTTATTTCTGCCCCTGTGGTCCAGGTTGCCATCGCCTTAGTTATGGTAATACAGATAAGTGGCGCTTATCTGAAAACCAAAATAATCCACCAAAAGAGGGATCATTTCAGTGGGTGGGTTTACAGCCTAACAACATAAATAGCTATTTGTCAAAATGCTTTACAGGAATAGAAACGAGGAGTTAGATCAGGAAATTAGCTTCTTAAATCTGTTTCACAGCTAATTTATCTCATTCTGGAATGATTCTGGCTGTCATGTCCCAGTGTTCTCTTTCCTCCTCAGAGATGGTTTCCTGAGTTTGATCATATGCAATTATCACATGCCCCAAAGTTGAATGAAGTTCAATAGGGCTAAGGGGCTTGGCCAAGCCTTCAGTGAATCCTGAATCCGTTGTCAGGCAAAATGCTAGTAAGGCAATACTATTTGGTCAGAAAATGTTCAAAGCTCAGTATGATGTTCTTGACATACCAAATAATGTATTTCATATGAACATGCAAATTGGTAACCACATTTCATACAGGCACAACTGAGAAAACTTTTTACCTCATTTCTTACTTGAGAATGGCTTACTAGTAACTGAATCACTTTGAGAAGATAATACGGGATAATAAATGACGATAATATGTCTGTTGTTTAAGTGTTTAGGAGCTACTGTTTACAGTGATTACTTGGAAATGTTCTTCCTCATACAACCTATGGTATGAGAAGGAAATCTACATCAGGGTGAAAGATGGCTGTGCAGTTGCAGTGATACTGAGGGACAGTTTTGCTTTGTTCTCCTGGGGAAGCTGTGCCTCAAAAAGCTTGGTGAGCCAGCTTACTGCTTGGGCTACGGTTTGTTAATCTTTTAATAGAGAAGATAGATACTTGCCCAGGCCCTGAGGTCAATCACTACTGACATTCAATACTTCTGAGTTATACTCTTCTTCATGGAGATTGTTATGGAAGGGATCTGTTCTCGCTGTGGCAATTCCTTAATTAATGTCTCTTTTTCTTTCTCTTCTCTCAATCGGAAGGATCTTGTTTGCCTCATAATAGACTATTCCCTCTGAATGGACCGGCTCGTGATTGGCTGTTTCCTGCCATGTGGCTGACAAACCTTGTAAGGAGCAGGAGACACCACTACAAGGTCTAGCAGGGTCTCTCTGCTGGGGTTAGCATAATGTTTTTTATGTTCCAAGACTCCTCACTAAAAAGTAGTCCAAATGTTTTGCAAACACCTCAAACATTGTGTGCATCTGATCAGAATAAAACAGTGTTCTAGGTTCAGCAGTGACTGCAGCAATTCCAGTGAAATCAACAGACAGAATAGCACGAACTTCTTGCATGTAAGGGTAAGAGGTAAGAGAGGCTTACTCAAACAGGCTCTTTTTTTTTTCTGATGTTTTTTTCTGATCTGAGGAAGTTTAAGGACACTGCTGGTTCTGGTTTTTAGTAGTTCATTTACAACAAAAGTAGCATTTATGTGTCCATACCAAGAATTATGTGCATGTTAGATATGAATGGCAAATGGGAGGAATCATATGACTCTGTAATTTTTATATAAAAAGGCAGAGCTGGCATGAATCCTCAACTCACAAACAGAGGCATTGTAGGTACACTGGGAGTTTCCTGTAAATACTTCGTCTATTCGTGAAACTAAGGCTTGCACAGCAGTTGATGGGTCTTTGGGTATTAGTATTAGTAGAATTTTAAAACCACACATAATTTAATTTTTTTTTAATTCACCATCTGTGTAGTGAAGTCAACAGTAGGAAAATTGGGCTCTGCTTTAATTAGCTCTGACTTGCTCAATTAATTAGTGTCAGAACATCATATAGTACCTGTATTCACACCCTAGGCAGTTTCGAAATTGTGTAAAGCCTTTTTGGAGAGTTTTATGTAACTACTTCAGCAGTAGTTTACATGTGTTCTTCTGAGGCACAGTCATGTGGTTTTTTTGGCTCCAGCATTATGTGTAATATTGTATTATGTATATTTTTGTTCTTGCAATGACTGCCTCGTGTCAGCTGTTCAGACTTCCAGCACCATGGTGTGAGTTGGATAGCCTGTTATTTATCCCTTGTGTTGGGATTCCCACTCATTTCCATGGAAACCTGAAAACCTGGAGCAATAAAGCACAGAAGCTATTGCTATATTACAGTACTGTGCAGCTTGAAAAAGCAGACATCACCATGGTGCCTATGAGTACCAGTGTAGTTGTAGGTCTGTCTAAAACCTGTATTTTTAGCTGTTTAGGATATAGTCTTATTTCTTATTCAAACTTAGTTTTGTTTTGCTCATAAAGAGGAATGTGTTATAAACACACCTCCTTACATACACACTTTTTTTAATACTAATAGAAGGAGCACACTTACCTGTAAGTGTATGCTGAAGTATATATACATGTGCATACATTCATACACATACATACACAGACACACATGCACGTCTCAGACAAAAATACATTAAGGTATGAAAGTCTGTAAGAAGTATATGACTTGTTCACACAGTAATTTTAGTGGCTGCCACTTTAAAGGATTTTCTTAATCAAAAGCAAGAATAAATCTGAAGCAGTGTAGTGGGATCTTGGAATGACAATGAAAGCTATATGAATACGACTAGATGCAGGTTTTAGAGAAATAACCATTTAATTTTGCTCCTGAGCAGCTGGTATACAGCAAATGCTGTGAGTGAGTATAGAGGTAGTGAGAAGAGCTATGAAATCAGAAATGAAAAAGAATTTAGAAAAGAAAGTAATCTGAAGAAACCAATGAAAAGATAGAATTAATCAGGGCAACCATTTTGAGTACTGCTTTATCTGTGTTTTCTTTCTATTACTTTTCAAATCCCACTAAAAACGCTAGGTAACATATTGATAATGAATTGATTCTTTGGCTTTCTGCAGCCTCTACTAACTAGTTTTTACTTCTTCCTTTTATGTCATAGCAGGAACATCTGACTGCATTTTGAAATCATCTCTCCTATGTTACTCTGCTATTTTTTTTCAACCACAGAGACACAGAGACTGGAATACTATGACTGAAAAAAATGTGAAAATTTAATTTGGAGATACCAAGTGTGATTAAAAGACAGTTCCCCCTTCAAATTGGTTATGCTCCAATTCACAACAGGGTGTGATGCATGAAATCAAGAAAGAAGAACGACAGAGATAGTAGTCATAAAACTGCTATTATATAAACTATCTATAGATGTCCTCAGTGATTTCAAGTAAGTGTGAGTAAAACTTCTGAAAATACGAAGAGCTTAATCTACATCTAAATTTCTGTACCTTTAATTTCCTACTGCCTGGCTTTCAGCTCTAGGAACCACTTCCCCAGTGGCAAACACAAGGTTCTGGGACTTAGGTGAAGTTTAAGATTTGTGACTCTATACTGTAGGTAACCAATGTCATCTTATGCTGTAAGCATATTATTGTATCACAGAATGTTCTGAGTTAGAAGGTACCCACAAGGACCATCGAGTCCAACTCTTAAGTGAGTGGCCTGTACAAGGATTGAAGCCATTACCTTGGTGTTACTAGCACCGTGCTTTAAGCAACTCAGCTAATCTCGGGTTGAAGTGTAAGGTTTGTGACTGCATGCTGTAGGTAAGCAGTGTCAGCTAATCCCATAAGCATAGTATTGTAGATAACTTTGGAGAATTTTGGAAGAAGGGAATGGAGATTTTATAAGAAGAATCTTTATCTGTGGCTGAAGCATGAAAAAGAGCCTGAGAGAAAATAAGAGGGTTTTCTAAAACATGCTATTTGTAGCATCAGTTGCACAAAAATGTAACTTTCCGTTAAAACAATAATGTTTGTAGGTCTTTTGTTGGCAAAGAAAAGCTGGAGTGCTTTAACATAAAGTGCCAATAGCCAGGGCAATAAAAACTTACAGATTTAAAATCTTGTAGTGCTAAAGCCAGTCCACTCACTGGAGGAGGATGAAAATTGCTTTCTGAAGGTTTGAGAGTGGCAATTCTGGTGCTGGAAATTCATGTAAGGTTCTAAAAAAGATTCACTAGTAGATCTCAATCCTTTTTGGTTTTTATAAATCTTGATTGTATCTTACAATCTTTGTTAGCTTCTCAAATATTGTGGTATCTCCACAATGAAATGCCTCTACACACCATGATGATTGAATGAAGCATTTATAATTCCTAAAATTTCAGAGAATATCTGATAACCTTGTTCGACATACTGATATTCCCGAGGTAGTACTTGGAAACGCTGTGTTAGACACAGAGGAGAAAACCCTGGTTTCATAATTCAGTGGGGTTGCATTTGACCTCAATGGAAATAGGTCTCAGTCCAGTGTAGTAGTGGAATTCTGGTTGACTTGATCTTTATGAATGTTGTTTCATTATACCTATAGCAGGAGAATAAATAAAAACTGAGCAAAAGGGTGAATGTTCTGAGTAAGACCTAATACAGAGTGAAGAGATAACTGCAGTGGGTCACCTTCATCTCAGTTTCCAGAATTGTTATGATACAGCTTTATTTTTTTTTTTAATTTTTAAGTAAGACAGAGCAGGGAACTGTACAGATCTCTGCATATCATTCATGTATATTAGGAAAGTTTTCAGAAGCCGAATAGATCTCTCAAAATGGGAATCACTGAAAATGTCCATCAGGGACAATCTTATGTTCTTAGTTGCCTCTCCTGTTGCTTGATTCAGCATCTAGTGTGTTTGTTTAACCTGGGCTTCTATCATTCTCATGTAATCGTTCTCTGATCTGAGAATTTAATTTGTAGCTTATAAAAACATAAAGTCATAGGTACTGCACAAGATGAATTTTAAACACATGTAGAAGTACAATGTTATGCTAAAGTTCTGATTTCGCTCACAGGATAACTACTGAATCTATTAAAAAATGTACAGTGCTTTTCTGACCTACGGTTTCCATTCTGCTGAGATGCACAGTTAGTAAGGAAAAAGGGAAATCTATGTAATTCCATAACATGCTAGGAATATACAGTTGCTGCCTTTGTTTGCACTAATATTAAATTTTTTTCCCCCTGGTTAAATGGAAAGACTTTTTTGAGAAACCTATTTGTATGTCTTTTCCAGTTCATTTTCTTCATAGTGCTTTTGTTCTTATATGTGTTCAGGTAGTTATAATATCATAGAATCATAGAATTGTTTCAGTTGGAAGAGATCCTGAAGGTCATGTAGTTTAACTCCCTCATTATGAGCGGGAACACCTTCCACTAGACCAGGTTGCTCAGAACCCCATCCAACCTGGCCTTGAATGCCTCAAGGGATTGGCTAGCCACAGCTTTTCTGTGAAACCTGCTCCAGTGCTTCACCACCCTCACAGTGGAGAATTTCATCCTAATATCTATCTAAATCTACCCTCTTCCTGTTTAAAGACATTTCCCCTTGTCCTGTCACTACATGCCCTTGTAAAAAAACCTCCAGGTTTCTTGTAGGCTCCCTTCAGGCACTGGAAGTTGCTTTACGGTCTCCCTGAAGTGCCACTTCTCCAGGCTGAACAATCCTAACTCTCTCAGCTTGTCTTCAAAGGAGAGGTTCTCCAGCCTTCCAGTCATCTTTATGGCCCTCCTCTGGACTTGCTCCAGCTGGCCCATGTACTTACACTGAGGGCCTCAGAGCTGAACATGCTCAAGCTCTCATGTTTGTATTTAGTCAATCTCCAACTAGATTTTTGCTTTTTTGTGGCTTTCTTCTCTGCTTGCATGAAAACAGTATGATGTTTTCCTGTAAAGTACTTCTGGAGTATACACTTCCTACCTTTACTGAGTGGTTTTAGGGAGCTGTTAGGCTAAATATCCCTACTCAGTCTTGAAAACATGAGTGTACAAGCTCACGCTATTACTTGTATTGCTTGCAGTGCTACAGTGCATATGGAATGTAAACACAATCCAGAACTTTATTTTGCCAAATGCTGTACAAACATATGCCCTGGCCAGAAGACTTACAGTATAAACAAATAAATATGTTTCAGTTTTCACGTCAGTGGGCCATGACGTGAGCTCAAGAATATGAATATTGTATTTCATTATAGGCCACTGTGATCTAATATACAGAGCAAGCATACATAACTTTCATCGTATTGATGTGATCCATCTTTGTAATTTATTAGGTAGAGACATATTTTTAGATATTTTTAACTCTATTGTTTGTACATCTGTATCTGTGTATACATATTTACAACATCTGAGTATGCAACTTTAGTTTTAGTTTCCTGTGCATATAATACTGGTATCTGATACCTGTATCATGTATCAACTCTTAAGGATGTATAGCTCAGAGGAATAATTTTGCATTATATCTTTGTAATATGTGGTGTTTGTTTAATAGTCTTGATAAATCTTTGAAAAAAATTTTCACTTTTTATTTTATTCTGAAGGTCTTCTGCAGACATGCCAGCCATTGGTTTGTGCAAAAAGTTGCCACAACTTTATAAAATCACAAAAATTAGAAGCACTAAGCCTTTTTGCTGTTGCAAATTTTATAAAGGCAGATTCTTCTCCTGTTGTTGGCACTGTTCCTTTCCCATAGGTGAGAAGAACAGACAGAACTTGGGACATCCTGTTTTAACGTCTTTGGGAGCCAGAATGCTTTTCCTGCATAAATGGCATTTTTTTTGCATTTGCCAAGAAACATTCTCTCACCCAGACAGCAAAATACCTGCATTAAAAGTATATTGTCTCCTCAGAAATGCTGTCTCAGATCCTAAATTTCATGTTAAGGATTTAACATGAAATCTGGGAAGAAAAGAAGCCCAGAAAACAGGGAAGTACCTGCGCTCTACAACCCTGTCTTTGTCTTCATCAGATCGAGTCTTTCAGAATGTATGTAAAATAATGCACATACTTAGTTCTATAAATCTTCTTAGGTTTATCTCTATTACGCAAGGATGAAAGGGACCTCTTTTTATGCAGCATTCACTTCAGTCTTTTCACCTAGTTGTCAAAACAAAACCTAATGATGCAGTTTCCCATCTTTACAACATGAATCAAGGTGATAAAATTTTTACACCATTGGTCCTGAGCGGTTGATGGTATAATAGGAGAGTATGTCACAAAATTGACATTAAGGATGTAAAAAACATAATTTTGAATTTTATCCTCACATCGTACAAACATAAACACAATCAGATTTTTTCTTACTGTTATCAGAGTAACTGTATTAACTTAAGTCAGAAGGCAAAGTTTTAACTGAGGGCAGAATATGGATAGTTCTACCAATTTGGTCTTGTTTGACTGCTTTGAGTTATTTAACAACATGCCTTTATAGATCTTGAAACTGTTACAGACAGCATAAGCTTCTGAAGCAGGAAATCTCTTTTGTGCCTTGTTAAGAATAAATGTGCTTTTACATTTGGTTCAAAAAAATCTTATTTATAATAATGTAATTTGCAGGTGCTCTGATGTCAGAGTGACAGCAAGAAATAAAAGAAAATTGAAAAATACAATAAATGTATATTAAGAAATTAAAATAAAATCACTTCCTGGCTGTCCTTTCATTCCAGGAGTTAAAGAGGCACTGTTTATGGCAAATTATAACTGCGTTCTAAAACTTATGCAAGCACTGAATTTGCTAACTGTGGTGGTAATAACAGGCCTGCATTAATGTAGCACTTTTTTGGGCCTTTGTACAGGCCACTAGGTCACCATGCAATGGTTATCACTACACTTGGTGCAATCTCTGTCCTAGGAAGATGTTGGGGCTTTGCTTCGCATGTTGAACTACAAAATCCTGTCCATTTGGGCTTTGTTTCTCTTTTCTTTCCCCCCTTTCTTAGTCACAGAAATTACTATAAACACATTTTGAGCAGAAAATTGCCAATGAATATTCATTATTGTTATGGCCTCTTTTTTATCTTTTGAGCATTATGTTGTATAGCTTCAGTGTTAAAAGTATGCAAGTTATTGGACAACTGAAGTAGGTGCTCTTGTTTGATGCAACAACTGCAATAATCTGTGATCCTGTGTAATTTATGCTAATTATGTTAGCAGTGCCATGATTGATATTTTCCTTGTCTGTCTTATTAATTTATCAGCTAATTGTTGCATTTCTAATAGCTGCAAGCTATTTATAACATACCCTTTGATAAGCATAATGGCCTGCACATTAGTAGCAACAAACACTTCTGATACCATGTAGTTCTCAAATAGAACCCTCACCATCGCTGTGATTAGACAACACCTAAAAACAGAAATGACTTCATTGTTGTGTAGTAGTGAATGGGAAAGAAGGGATGCTAGTCTGTTCACTTAATAGCAACTGGAATTAGCTAGTTTTAACAGACTAAGAGACTTTTTTTTTACTATCCTGCCCTGCTTTCAGATTGAAGACTGATAGTGCACTAAATTTCAAGGCCTACATAGTTTTCTTCTAAAATTAAAAAGAAAATATAATTAATAAATATGTTGCCTTTCTTTACCTGAAATGCTTGTCTTTCACATGGTCCATATCCACTAGAGTTAGCTTTTATTTAATGAGTTTCTTCAAACCTTAAACATGAGTGCCATCTTTTTAATAACACTTACGTCATGTGGCGCCTTGGTCTGTTTTGATCCAAAATGATTATAGTTGTCTTTGATAATTGTCAGTCTGATTCAGTGCCAGTGAAGATACTACTGATTTCTACATTGGATCAACAAACCCTAACATGTGAAATACTTGTGATACATTTTTGAGTTTGGAGCACCTGGAATAAGATTTTAAAATCTGATATCCTAGTTTTTATAAGAACAAAATCTGCTTATGTGTATCTTATGGCACACTTATAGTCACTAATATCAATTTGTGGCTCTGGTGACTTGACTTATACAAAAGCTCATTGTGGGCATTTTGTATCATATATGTATGTGCATGGTTCTTGGTGAGAAACAGAATACATGATAATACTAAGTATGCTTAATTGCCTGCTCTCTTTTCTCTTTGGATTTAGAAAAATACGGATTTTAAACATTTCCTTATTTAAAGGATGAGTAAGTCCAAGATAGGTCTCCTCAATTCATTACAGATTTAGATAATGTAGGTAAGTTCTAGGGGGTAAATCCAAACCCAATATAAAAAAAGTGCACAAGATGTACAAACAGACATCATGTTTTTACTTCAGAAATCCTATTTCCCTCATGGAGGCAGGGCAGAGTGATCCTGCAACTTGCTGTGGAAGAATTGGAAGTGAATTTTGCCAAGCAAAGTGAGACAGTTGAAGTCTTTTTCCTCTGTGTCTTTTTCCATAATGATCTTTTGGTTTACAGCTCTTCAGAGCTGTAACTCTTACAACTCTGCTTCTGGCTGAACTGTGGGAACAAGTCAGTGACTTTATGTTTCTACAGTGCTATGTGCTCATTTTGGAGCAGTTTGCCAGACACAGCTCTGGGAGGTTGTTCCCCATCAAAAGGCCTCTAGGCCAGACTTCAATGTGCCTGATCCGAGGTAACAAAGAGGTCGAAACACAGCATGATTGTGATTACAGTCATTAGGACATTCAAAGATAAACCTAAAACTCAACATTATGACCACTTTGACCTGGATTTCCATGAATGTGCTTTGGCTTTTTGTTGTGTGGCCTTATTTCTGCATATGATGATAGGTACTACACTGCATGATCCTCAATATCGATGCAGGTTATTAAAGTGTCCCTGTTTGGCTTGTTCTTCATTTTCCTAGGATTTTAATGATAATTCTAAGATGTGTAATGTTAATAAGCTACAGAAAAGACTCAGTTACAGCCAGTCTAATGTAGTTACATTTCAGTTGATTAAATGTGTCTATAGAAACATACACACAAAATATTAGACAAATAGAAATATGGAAACTTTAATAAGGTTGCTGTGCCCGAAAGATCATTGTGCATACTACTTATAAGATGTATATTAAGTAAAGGTGTTTCTTAGGTATCAGTCACAACATAGACTTAAAAGAAATCTATGAGTCTTTGATATCAAATCTTATGAGTTAAATGCAAACCTGTCTTTTGGAGAATATTACATCTCAGATCTTGCACTTAGGCAGTTGGTGTCAGGTCAAGTTACACATGTGTGCCAAGGACTGTCTTTACAGCGACTGTGCACCTGCCTTGCATGCTTTCCCTAAGCCAGTGAAAGTAGAACATTTTATGTTACTTGTGAGCTCTATATCTGTGAAATTTAACTCTTTATATATCAGTAAGTCTTACTGGCTTCCTAAATTTCTAAAAATTATATATTCTAATGCATTTTTCCTTTTAAAGCACTCTTCTTACCAATTTTCTCCCATAAGATTATGAGAAATACAGGTCTGCCATGACCTAGCTATTTTTCTGCCTTTGTTCATGTACAAAATAAAACTAATTACCACAGTTCAAATTTAGAGTTAGGAAAAGAACCTTTCTGATGCCTTATGTCTGTCATTTTCCAACACATCGTATTTGGGAATGGGTTTTTTAGGGGAAAATAAATCATGCCAGATCTAACAACTGGAGAAGAGGCAAGGCTGCTGCTGCTCCCTGTCCCTGAGTTCAACCAGCAGCAAGGCTGAAGATTCATTCACAACAGGCACATATGCACAAAGCACAGGTATACACTACATGTGTATGTACATAAATCCATATGTACATGGCTGCTCACACAGATTCTGGACAGCCACTTAGAGAACTTGTGTGAACAGAAGACATCACAACAGCCTCATCCTGTTCTCTCTGCCTGATCAGGTTGGAGGGTCACTGGAGAAAAATGTGTGTATATATATCTCCATAGATGTACAGTGGATCCCTCCAGCAGTGGGTCTTGGACACACAGTCTGCCCCATTACAGGATCCCCAGGCTGACACCTGCACGTACCATCCCTCAGGCCCTGCCCCAGTTGTTGATGCAGACCACCACACATGCACACAACCACACACCCTCCCAGGCAGAAGGACTAAGAAGCCACATCTTCTATATCGTTCTAGAGTGCAACTAAGAGATGCTAGTCTATTGGCTAAAAAGTATAATGTCTTCATTTTTATGTATGTTACCCCATGCTACCACAATTTCTAGAATAAATTCAGTGAATTTGATGCAAATTTGGTTCAGGATCAGCAACAATACAGAAAATAATCCTCAAGAAGTCTCCTTTCTTCAAGTTCTTTAGGTTGCTTATCTCCCCACTTGAAAATAGTGTGGTAGGCCTCTATTCATGACAAGGAAATCATACAACTCTTCTTAAGTCTAAAGTATTTCTCTGTATTTATTTTCTGATTCTTCCTATGTGCTGCTTCTGACTGCTTTGCTGACTGGTATAGAGAAGTGTATAGAACTATTGTCTCTTCTGTTTTATTTAATTTACTGTTAGAGGGCCTTTAAATTAGAGACTGCTTTCTTTCAATGTTTGCATCCAATGCAAGGGAGTGTGGATCCTTGTTTAAGCCTGTATGACCCAAATATGAGCTGTAACAGGAGCTGTAAAACTTTTAAAACAGGTTTTTTTCTTCTTGTGTGAAGAATACATACCTTTTCAGTCAGAAATGCAAATAAATAGAGGGGAAAAAATCAACACAACTTCTGTAAAGTTCCTGAGACTTCAGTACTGCATGGTCCTGTCAGCATGTGCTGGCATTCACCTCCCTGACCATTTATACAGCAAGTGGACTGGTGCAGGACCAGCCTTGAGAACCAGGTTAAAGGATGGTGTAGTTTGAGTTGCTTAGGTGTGTGGACATAGTCTTCCTGAAATGCTAGTTCTACTACAGCTCATGTCCTATTCAATGAGCATATGCAAAGCATCCTAGAGGAGTTGTAACTGATGAAAGGGTACCTTCTCTCCTAAGAAAGAAATGCTACAGATCCATTACTATTTCTTCTTACTTCTAATTTCCACATTACTTTCTCATTCCTCATACCTAAGAATATAAAAATGGTAATAAAAGATGTTCAAATGACCCCAGATGCTCACTTTGAGTGTTTTCCAGTCTGGGTACTCTGAGAAATATTTGAAAGTGTTTCCTACCTTCCCTCCATGTTACTTCACTGAATCCCAAATATATTTCACCACAAAAGGAATAAATGGTGAACTTGTGAGTTTAACCAGAATTCTGCTTATTCCGGCCTGCATTTACAGATTCATCTGCACCCTGCACTGCTCATCTGCAAATGGAAGTGTTGGACTCTCTCTGTGAATTACAGCAGGAGAGTGACATTCACAGTTTCAGACCTAGTCCTGAGGATAGATTCTCCTATTCTTCTGCAAGCAGGACTCTCCTTGATATTAATAAAGGCTTTGTGTGTTCATCACAAATGGAAGAGGGCAAAGGAGTAATTTATATTCTAGTAATTTAATTTGCCCACATGCCTATTCTGTTACTTTGTGTTATGCACCCTCAACTTGTAACTTTTATCTTTGCAGAGTTCCCTCTGGAACTCCGCTCTAAGAGTGCCTGGTTGCATGCTGGTGTTTTCCTGAGGGGAAGATTCAAATATGGTAATTCTTTTATTAAGCTTCCCTTTTACTGAAAAGGGTTTTCTGAAGTATTTGAACTGAATTTCAGATGTCTATGCCAAGAAGACACCTGGGTTTGTGGCAGGAAGGGTCTGAAAGGACAGGGAATTGGCTTTCCTTTCTGCCTGACTTTTCCTTAACCACTTCAGCAGCTTCTGAGAGTAACTTTCTATCCTGGAGTTTTGTATCTCTCCTATCTGGTAGATCTTACAATCAGAAACTAGTGCATTAAATAGATTTGGAAGAATCATACAGGTTCTGTCAAAATCAAAATCCTAAATTTTATTGTGCTCTTTTAAAAGAAGTAATAGGGCGCATTTAATTAAGAGGATTGAAATATTAATGAACTGACTACGCAAATACAGTCATAACAAGATGCAAGAATACTGTTGCAAAAGCCTTGTTAAAGTTAAATGCCATTGACTGCTCTCCCTTCATCCACAAACACTCATTTTCTCATAAAATGCAATAAATTTATAAGAACATGATCAGTAAGGCATAAATTAAGGCTGAAATATTGTTACTGATTCAGGTTTGATGTCCCTGCCTGTGGTGAGGCGGTTGGGATTAAATGATCTTTAAGGTCCATTCCAACCGCTTAACACTCTGTTTCTGTGATTCTATACTTAGGGGAGAGGAAGATCTGCAGAAGCACAGTGCTATGCAAGTTGCACCAGCAAGTCCAACTGAAGCTTCAGTAGATTGAATAATGAGTTCTGCATAGACTTCAGGGATCAGGTCTACTGAAGTAAGATCTGATGTAATGTGGAAAGTCAAGGTTTTGTACATAAATATTGAGAGTGGGTTTAGGTCAGCTCAGTCTGCATATTTTAATTCCCCAGAATCTTCACCTTATTTTCCTCTGTTGCTTGATTGTAGATGTATTGTGGTGAAACAATACATCTGTAACCCTATTTTGGTCAAGTAGTATAAAATATAGACTTAATAAGAATTAAAATCCCCAGTGCCTAAGTTCTGGGTTATTGTAGGCCAAGGAAGCATTGAGGAACCATTGAGGAGCAATGTAAGGACACATACAGTATTATTTTAATATACCTCTGGAATAGTACCATAACTTTGTAGTTTAAGTACTTGATAGAGATCACATGCTAAGCATTGATATTTTTAGTTGTCTAAAATAAATTTAAATTAATTTAGTACAGATTTAACTTGCATTAATATATTGGCAGCACCTTCTTTCTTCTTAATCTTTAGAATTGCCTTTTCTTACTTCTGGGTGATGTTGCACGAGTTCAGATTAACACAGGACTTCATCCGAATTGCTCAAACCAGATGAATAGCTCCTTAAAGTAAATTGATGAGGTATCCTCTCGGTTGTCTCTTCTCAAGGCTGAACAGGCTCAGCTCCCTCAGCCTTTCTTCATAAGAGAGATACTAATCATCTTTGTAGCCCTCCATTGGACCCACTCCAGGAGCTCCATGTCTTTCCTGCACTGAGGAGTCCAGAACATTGTTTAGTATAGACAGTGAATGCTCTGCCTCAGTAAGCATTGGATGGTTTCTGAGAGTGTTTGAGAATCCAGTTTTTGGATTTGAAGAAATACTGGCAAGAAAAAAAATTGGGAAAGAAGAATTTTGGAAGTCCAGGTCTGAGGTCTTTAGCTTATTTGTGGCTTTCTAGACTTCTGTTATATCATGGTGCAACACATATATTTAAGACTCCAAGAGATTTTGCCCATGCAAACTCTTGCAAAGTCTGTGATTCTTTGATACAAGCATTTTCCCAAGAGAGCTTCTTTTAATTTAGTGAGAAAATAAGTATTTTGTCCAGTTTCAGAAGTAACATATAGCCAAGGCAGAAGCATTACACCAAAACCCAACAAAAAAAGGCACAGTTCACAAAAGCACCCAGTACAGAGCAATCAGCAAGCCAGTTTAGTGGAATATAAACCCCTTGCCTTTAAGTTACCTAAAAGAGGGAAGAAAAGAAAGAAAAAAGAGAAAAAATAGATTGAAAGAACAGAGATTAGAATAAGATATAGCTACCATCAAAGAATCCTGTGGAGATCACATCACAATGGCAGGTTACCAAAAGAAAGGCCAAAATAGAGCCTGTCTGTGCTTTATTTATAGGGCTTCCCCTCCCAGGCAGGACATTCGGGTCATTGACCATTCAGTGTCCTCCCAGACAAAGTGATGGGTGCTACAGTCAGTCAGGAGCTCCAGGGGGTGTGATGTGGGCAGGCTGCCAGGCAGGCCTTCCTTGACTGACATGGCTCTGGGCCATGTGCTTCTTCATGGACTTGGCCACCTTGGCTGCAGACCATGTGCTTTCAGGCCTGGGCCTGGCCCTTCACATACACACACACACAGACACACACACACACA
>VXBA01002271.1:421709-426709 GCA_013399895.1 Serilophus lunatus
AGACGCACACAGACGCACACACACAGACGCACACACACAGACACACACACACAGACACACACACACACAGACACACACAGACACACACACACAGACACACACACACAGACACACAGACACACACACACACACACACACACACACACACACACACACAGAGCGTCGGTTCTGGTCCACATAAATTCAGTGAGATGAATCCAGTCTCTCACATATGGCTAGAGGGAAATCATAATAATTAACTAAGTAAGTGTTGTCTAACCTGGAAGTTTAGGAACTTGGGACTGAACCTGGCAGTCTAGCTAGAAAGTTCTAGCTTTCTCTACCTACCAATTCAGATACCCATAGAATTATAACAGAAATGAACATTTTTAGGACTACCTGCCTGCAGGGAAAGAAAATGCTGAATTACTTCCCAGTGAGGGAGAAAAAAAATCACCATTTGTCCTGGAAAGAAGCCTAAAGCTCTGGATCCTTCACAGCTGGCAACACTGAGAAAGTCCATATGGCAGATATGTCAGTGTGTCTAGAGACAGGGAAAGCAGTGCTACTTGTGAAACTTTTGGTAGCTCAGATAAGTCTGTGGTGAGACTCAAAGCCTTAAATCTGTATACTTGTAAAACCTGAAGACTCTCACAGGCTATCCAGCAAGCTAACAGGAAAATAGATAAGGTCCTGATGAAAATTTTCCCTCTGTTGTTAGAAGTTACTGACCATGTCTGAATATCTCAATGGTTTTCTGGAAAATTAGTACAGCCTTAAAGGTTATGCAGCTGTGGATCACATTCCACCCTTCAGCTGCCTGCAGCAGTGCAGAAATTGGTGTGCTCATTTGGTTGACCAGATCCTCTTCACTGTTCCTGCCCTAAGGATCGTGGTCTTTGGTCATAAGTACATGATCTTGGAATCAACACGTTCTTCAGGTGAATCACATCTGCCAGATGATGCAGCCAGTACATGTACCTGGCCTATCTCCAACATAGTTTATCACTCCATTAATTTCTGTGTTATCTGCATGTTTCAGCATAATCTTCCAGAGTACTGGTGAGGATACTGAATATTGTAGGGCTAAAATGCATACCCGAGTATTATATTAGAAAGACTCTTGTGAAAAATATTCTTTGCAGTTTTCCAGATAATTTTATATAAAAATAATTTTTATACAAAATATTTTTCTGGGAAAATATTTTAATACAAAATAATTTTTTTTTCTGGAGAAATATTTGCTATTATAAATATGCTGATTTTGTTGTCTGAATGTCCAGAAAGAGGAAGCAAAAAGTTTAAAAGAAGTCTAAGGATATGACATCCTAACATAGCTACTTAAACTGACAAGTTATAAAGTATCCTCAAAAAGCAATATCAAGTGTTTTTTATTACAGATTTTCTGTGATAAAGTGTTGACTGGTGCTAATTATGTCATCTTGTATCTCATATTGCTTTTGTATGATATAACTAAGGGTCAGCATCAGGAAGATTAACTTAATCAGCTACACCATCCTCTCAGCAATTAATAAGGATTAATTTAAAAAGTTAAAAATAATTTTTTTTCAGAATTCTTTTTTTCAGTTCTCCAGCATTTTCCAAGTATTCCACATTTGCTTCTTAACAACAGCAATGTCTTGAAGACCTATTAGACTATGCTTGTTTTTGGGGAGGTGAATGTTGCCTGAGACCTTAATTTTAAAGTTACAATTATTTTTTTTAATTTTCTTGTTGATTACTAATACTATACTTCCCAATAATATTAATAATCAAAAAAATCTTCCAGTTATATTTAAGTAATTTCTTATTATTGTCATGTTTCCTATTCAACATTTGGTTTGCTTTGATACTTTTGATTCTCCATATTGATAGTTTATATTATTTAGTAGTATGTTCTATGTGTGTACACAAGCCTATGATTTATTTTCTAATACTCACAAGCTACAAGCTGTTCTTTTTAAGCTTTGGAGTATCGAAGATAGGGTATTAACTTTCTCCTTTTTTATTTTCTCTTTTATTAGTGAATCCTTCTCATGTGATTATGTAACTTTTTTAGCATGTAATATTTTAAGCTACTACTAATCATAGTCATTTTATGTTAAATGATTTTCTTCTCAATTCATCTCATTATTATTTCCAGCTTTTGTATCCTGACACTTCTAAAGTACCTTGTGTTTTAGTGTGTGTGTGTGTGTTTGCGTATTAGTAGTTACGGGGGTAAAAGTCTATATATTAAGACATAATAAGTCTTAATTGCCTGCACACAGGTGACCACACAGGGCGTTTTTCATTTTACCCAGAAAATTTATATTTACTATAGCTTTTCATTGATGGCTTAAATAATTTCTTACATGAGAAATGTATCAGATATAATTTTTAGAACTTCAAGGATACTTCTGTGGTTATGGCATTCATCCACCACTCCTGTAAGAATCTTCATCACAACACAGGGGTTTTTTTGTTTTGATTTGTTTTCTGTTTTGTTTTGGTTTTGTTTCAAACGCTAAAGAAACTACTCAACCTGTTCCATGTCCTATTTGGTTGTCTTCAACATAACTATCAATATAACGTAGTGTCTTGTGGTTTCTTAGGTAGTGCACTGATCTGTAACTATTTAGGGTCTTGTTTCTCTAAATCTTCAATAACAAGAATGCACATAAAGGTGGTACAGAGTTGCTAGATCTACCCCCTCTCTGCCCTTTACCGTAAGGACTATCTATTAATTTAGTTGTTTTAAATTCTGACTTACAGATTTAATTTCTACCAAGATATTTTTTATCTTTTCCTTCTCAGAATTAAGAACTACAGAATCATAGAATGGCCTGGCTTGGAGGGGACCTTAAAGATCATCTAGTTCCAAACTCCCTGCCATGGGTGAGGAACCTTCTCCTAGACCAGGTTGCTCAGAGTTCCATCCATCCTGGCCTGGAGCACTCACAAAGGAGCATCCACAGCTTCTCTGAGCAACCTGTTCCTGTGCCTCACCATCCTCACTTTCTTCATAAAATCTGAACTAAACCTATTCTCAGTTTGAAGCTGTTCCCCTTTATCCTGTCACTACATGCTTTTCTAGAAAGTCCCTCTTTGTCTTTCTTGTAGGCTCCCTTCAAGTACTGTAAGGCCACAATTACGTCACCTTGAAACCATCTCTTCTCCAGTCTGAACAAACTCAATTCTCTTAGCCTTTCCTCATAGGAGAGATGCTCCTTCCCTTTAATGAGATTTCCATTTTCATTTCTAGAGTTTCTCTTTGAAGCCAAGATAAAAATTTCTTGTCTTCCTTCTCTTGATGCCTTTTTTTGTTTGTTTTGATACATAATCCTAACTGCCATGCTAAAACTAACTCTTGACAGGCTGTCTTCAGTGTCCACAAGTTCTTTTCTGGAACAGTGACCAAGTGTTCTGCAGGACTGTGGTGGAGAGGACATGAATAAAGTAGGACTGAGGTGAAACACTTGTGAGAGGCAGGTTTCCATTTCCTTTTTTTGCATGTGAAAATGCTGAAAAAGCCTGTGTTTGTGTGAGATTAACGGTCTCAGGAGTAGAATTCTGTTCCTGGCCATAAAAATGCCAGGGGTGCCTCCAAGGACTTCTGTGGTAGGCTGGCAGGTGACTTGTCCTTTTGAAGAACCAATGTACATCTCAGCAGAATTTCAGGAAGTTGCTTCTACCCTGCATCTAACATATAATACATGGACGGATAAATGCTGAAGTTTTGAAATTACAGACAAAATCTTAAAGATCTGTGAGTGAGTTTATAAAGTCAAAAATAAGATTGCACCTACCAACATTTGATGTGTCCTAGAGCATCCAAGACACATGTTACCATATAAGAGGGCATCTAGGTGACAGTGGCAGGTAGATTCATGCCTTTCTAGAGAAGCAGCAGGGTATGTAGGATACAAACAAAATTCAAAATAACACTAAATGCCTGCAGCGTTTACAATCTTTTTTCACTTCTTTGACCTGTTTCTGGATCTGGATTGTGTGACTCCTATAGGGTTTTTTCCAGCTTAGTGATTCCTTCTTTGATAGGATAGTTAGAAGCGTACCTTCAACATTCTTGAATTGAAGTGCTTGTTTTGGTTTAAAAAGTCAGGCAAATCATTTTTGCAGTTTGCCCCTTCTAAATTTACACAGACTATTGTAACACCTGGGCCAGCATTTCCAGGTTAAGATCATAGTAGTTCTTCCAGCAGATTTTTTCAGTGGTGACAAATGAAGCTAGATAATGCTTTTCAAACATTTTAAAAAGCATACCTGTCTGAAGGTCAAGTAACTTCACTTCTGGTCTCCTGTCAAGTCCTTGTGCATTGCAAGAGTTACAGAATAACACAATGTGCTGGTTTTTTATTAGTAAAAGAAAAAGAATATCGTCTTCTAGTGGGTAATTTTTCTATTCCAGAGGTGCTGTTTTGTGCTTTGATATGGCAACTTGAAAAACTTCAAATGCCTATCAAGTCATTGGAGCTAAGAAACCAGACAGGGTGTGAACCCAAGATATAGCATGGACACTGTAGATGGGTTAAATTTTAAGATTCAGTTTAGGTGCCTATAGTAGGTATGCCAAGTGTCTCCTGCAATAGTCAAAGGAGAGAGCTAGACACTATGGACAAAGGAACCTACAGACTGATTCTGTCCAGCCTGAGGTAACAACTAGTAGCTGACCAAAGGAATTGTTTCTCAAGCTCTGGTGGCTGTATTAACCTAAGGGTAAGTTCAGTTGTCTGAGCATAGGTAGTGAAACTTTTGCACAGGGTTGGTATATGCAACAGATAATCTATCTGTACCCTTCTTTACCTTTATGGAGTGACAACTGAAGGCTTGATGGGATATTTCATGGAGTCTCAGATAGCATCATTGGTTGATGAAGACAAAAGCTTATGCCCCAAACGTATGTGCACACAGCTATCTGTAGGTGTCTTAGTTTAAAAATGAAACCCACTCAAAGTTATGCAAAGACCCCCATCAGAAGACTGACCTGAAGCCCCCTAATAGAGGCTGGTGCTTTATTAGCT
>VXBA01002271.1:431709-557313 GCA_013399895.1 Serilophus lunatus
TTCTTTTTTATATTTTAGTAATACATGGAAAAGTGAAGCTAGTACCATCTAGTACTATATATGATACACAGCATGAGGTAATGCCTCAGTGTTAGAATTTCCACAGATAGTATTTCAGTACCTGTTGTTTATGTTTTCAGGCACCTGAGGCTAACTCAACTAAAAACAGAAAGAAAACAAAGGTTGTGAAAGATCTGAACGCAAGAACAAAACAAAATAAATAAGCCATAGACATGTTAGATAGTGGTAGAGAGAAGAGAAGAGAATTCAAATCTTAGGTGTGAAAACCAGAATCTGTCTCAGGGCCATGCTCCTGATACTGTTTATTTTATTCTCTCAGTAGCTCTTGAGGCCCATTGTGCATAGTAAGATAATAAAGAACACTACTCTTATACCTTCAGAACTGTGAATTAATTCTGAACAGTAAGTTTGGTCCAGATCCTTGCATGCTTTTAGCTGTAAACAATCCACCTGGGTATTTAGCAGTGACACAGACCACACCAGGAGAGTGTTCCCGGAACTCTGTTTTCAGGATGGGTTTTGGCTAAGCATTTGAAGAAAAACCTAGATTCAACTATTCTTTCATTGCAATTAGTAGGAAATTTGCCAGTTTCATTAATCAACTTTAAAGACAACAGGATTCACATTCTGTGTATACAAATATAAATAAGAAAGCGAGTCCAATTTCTGGTCTGTCCTGCAGGTGCAAATCCCATAGTTACTCCAGAGTAACTGAGCTCAAACTGACCAGTACTATTTACTAAATAGATGTGAATGGTTGTTTTAGAAATACTGCACTTTACTTTATTGCTCAGCATTTAGCATCCTTTTAAAACACATCATATACCAAAGAGATGGCAATGATTTAACCATGTAAATAGTGTATAGTCATGTCATAAAAAGCCTAACTAGATTCCATTTAAAAAATACTGATTACATAACAATGGCCTATTTTAAAAGCTTCTTAACATAATAGTTTGGGGTTTTTTTCTCAAGTAACAGAAGCAATTAGATTCTGTAATGAATTAATCACTTGCCAATTACCACGTTTCAGAATGAAAACCATTCTAACAAATGAGAGACCTAAAAAATTCTTGAGCTGGTAGCATGGTATATATAGTATATAGTGTATTAATTAGTATATATAGTATATTAATTTAGGATTTTTTTAATACATACACATATTCAGTATATATTTAAAAGCAGATAAAGGCATTGTATAGAATTAAATCAAAACACAATTTTGGTCTGAAACAGTATGCATAAAATTTCAGTGAAGTAGAACTATTAAGGCCAGATGATAAAGCCTTCAGATTTAAAATGGAAATACTGATAGAGGTTTCACTACAACACGATTTTCAATTTGATTGCTGAAAATAAGAATTCAGATGAAATAAACCAACTTAAACATTTCATCTAACAACAATTTTTTTATGCCTTTTTATTTGTAAGGGATTTTTTTCATTAATCACTAATACATTTTGCAAACAATTTCAAGTATCGAAAGTGAAGAGGGGATCATAAAATGATCTGTGTATCTATAATGTATTAATGGTCCCTAACTTTATGAAAAGCATTGCATTGCAATTTTCCATCAAATTTCTTGCTGTCCCCACTTATTTGTTGCTTTTTCTAAGCTCTCTCTGGTTAATAACATTACATGGATAGAATTGTATTGATCAACTTTTACTTTTTAAGCATGAGATTTGTCACCTCATACGATAATTTGAATTTATAAATACCATAGAGTTTAGCATTGCTGTTTTGATTAGAGAAAACCTCACATACCATTGTATTGCCTTGGCATTATATACTGTAGTTTAGTCTATATTTTCTAACAGAGCAAGTGAAATAATTCAAGCTCCCAAACTTTGAAATTAAAAGACTGAAATGTCTCTCTGTTATTAGAAAATTATTGAATTTCTGTGGCTTGTTGTGCCATACTTCTTATTCAAATTTTTTCATTTTATACACCTTTTCACCCACCAGTTTGATTGCCATGGCTGCAGCCGTGGGTGAATAATTGCCTGTCTTCACAGGAGCATGTTCTGGAGCTAAAGTCGAGTGCTTGCTTCCTGATGTATGCCTCATTTGGATTCTGCCGACAGCCTAGGGGCTGTATTATTCATGCCTTGACAGATAGCACTCACTAAAAGCATTGGAACAGGGCCAGGTACTGGCAGAGAGATAGTGGAGCATTGCAACTCGCAACTGAGAGGAGCATCTATAATACAAGAAAAGAGAAATCCTCATACCTTCCTTTTGCTGATCTCACTTTGATGGAGAATTCATTTGCATCAAAATAAAACACCCTAAAAATAAATATATTTTTTCTAGACTACGCTTGAAAGTTTAACACAATTTTCCACATTTAATTGCAAAGCTGATTTTAATTAGTAAGGCCCTGCATGTGAAAAATGAAGATTCACTTGGGTGAGTGTAACACATTGCAGTGTCTGCTGAATGCTCTAATTAATGTATGGCTGCTGTACAACAGGGTGCACTGTGGGATATTTATGAAAAATTCTGTGCACGCAGCCAGTCTAGCTGTATTTTAGTTCTTGAATCAGAAGAATAAATAACTTTTCCCCCTTTATTCTTTATGAGACATCATTGTGCATGCCATCACTCCATCCATAAACTTTATGGCATGCCTGTCCTTTTTACTATTTGTCAAAGATATTATAAATCAGAAGCCAGGACATACATATTTTAACATTAATTTGATAGCAGAGCATGGTCGCACGCTGTGCAGAGCCAGAGGTCCACTGATGCATTTGTTAAAAGCCTAACCAGAGAACAGTTACGTCCTTATTGTTGCTTGCTTTCATGATACTGTGAAAAATCCTGCTGGATGCTGAAAGAATAGACAAATGTATATTCCTTTATCTCTAAGCTGATAGTCAACCTTTATTATAGAGTTAAATAATGATAAAACGATTCTCTGGATATTTACCTGAGAAAGTACTTTGACACTACTTGTGCAAATTAATTCTATTTCATCTAATGATATATTTGGTAAAGAATTTGGTAATTTGTGGTAAATTCCAAGAATAATAATATAAATATGTTTTATATGATGTAATCCACCATTCAGAGTTTGTAAAAATGTTAATAAATGAAGCTTCACTGCTTTGTTAAATCCAGCTAAAGAGAAATAAGTAAGCAAGTAAATAAAAAAGTGGAAGAGCATAGGGATTTTCAAACAGAGCACTGCAAACAATAAATAAATGTGCTGGCAGAGAATCCATAATGTATTAGAGATCTGTATTGGCTGCTGTCTGGATTCAGCAATATATCTTTTGTCTGATTGTTGATTAATGATTATAAAGGTGTAAAGTTGGGTCTGAAATGTCAAGCAAATATACACCAGCAGTTGGTGTGTGGCTCTGCATGCTATTGACGATTGTCTAGAGGTGACTACACAAAGGCACCACAGTTCAATAGCTCCTACCACCATCTGGACTGGGGATAGCTGTTTCAGTGGCAGGAAGTTGCAGAACCTGCATGTACCAGGAGTAACAGCCTTATAAAGGCAAGGGAAAGAAAGTAAATCAGAGGAAAGAGCATGGAGATTGCTGACCTAAGTGTGCAGCAGTAGCAAACAGAGGATTTAGGATGTGCTTTCTGGCTTGTATGTTGCTGTAATGATAAGCTCATTTTCTTCCAAATGGAATGTGCTGGGCATATTTCTCGTTCAGCAGTTCACTTACAGTCATGGTTTTCTGTGGAAGGATCTGTTTGGAGGTGTTCCTATCAGCCAAAAAATAAATGAAGATCATGGAGAAAGTATGGGAAAGAAAATTAAAAAAAAAAAAAAAAAGAAAAGAAAAGGAAAAAAAGGTAGAACAAAGCATCCAGTAACACTGGGGAGATAATTTCCCCAACAAGTTCCTGGAAGTAGCTATACATATTTTTCCTTTGCCTATGGGAAATTCATTTGGTTGGCCTGATAGGTTTGCTGAGAATATTTTCTCTTAGGAGAAAAATAAATTGTCTAAGGTGGAATAATTTGTGCTTTTCATAATGGAAAAGAGGATCTACAGAGTTGATTTGCACCTGATGGGCGAGACATTTCATCTCACTGTGCCTCTGTTTCCCCATTTGCAAAATCAGGTGAATTTCAGGCATCTTAAGGTGCAAAACCAGAAGCATGTGTGAGGGCTTATAACAAACATAAAGCCCAAACTTCTGGCTCTGGCATTTATCTGCTATTTAAATAAAGATCTGTTAAATGTTCGTTGACGTCAGAGGAAGTCTAACCTTACAATTAGGTGCTTTTTGGATCAAAACATTTTTCTAGATTATAGAGCAAAATTAACTGATTTGTAATGACTAGACAGTTTTACATTTAGTCTATTCTAGTTTCCCTATTTCATAGTTTGTGAATTAGTTCTACAATATTTTTGTAAAAATATTGACTCTGAGTTAAAAAACTGGAGGTATTTTAAAAAAATCTATTTATTAATGTATATTTTAGTGAAAATGCAGTCATAGTTATTAGCCTTAGACTAAACCAGGGAAGCCACAAGCAAATTACATGCAATGAGTTTAGGGAACTATGGAGCTACTTGCATCCTCCTTCCAACAGTTCTTCTGAGCAGCAGCATAGCCACTGTGTGGCGAAAAATGGTCTGTGGATTGGACCATCTCAAATTAGGGCTTTGGAGACAGGAGAATTCACTGGTGAATACTGACAGATGGATGGAGAGGGAACCTCATCTTACTCTTTGCTCCAGTGTCCAAATAACATAAATGACTTTGAAAAATTTTTATCTGTAGGTAGCACTCATGCTATCAGAATACTGTTGCCCTGCTCTTTTTCTCCACCTCAGTCAAAACGATCTAAACTCTTCTAGAATCACCAAAAAGAGGCAGGAGAAATCAAATACGTAAAAAATAAATAAAACTTTAGTTATCTTTTTTTTTAGATACTCATATTTTATGAGATTGAGCACTCTAGGTATTACCTGGGCTAGCAAAAGAATATGAAGAAAATAAGAAATGAAGTCAAATATTAAAGAGCCCTAAAAATATACTATGATGTGTCTTTAAAGACTTCTATTGAGGTTTTTCAATAAGTTGAGACAGCCCTTTCAAAGGCATCACTTCTTATTAGTGGTTGATCTGAAGTAGAGTTTCTAGTGGTGTCAGCTCAGGACAGGGAAAGGAGGGGTAGTCCTGAGCCATCTTTGATGGCAATACTAAATCTAAATAAATACATCCACAGTAAGAATCAAATGCTCAGGGAATAGATAGCTCCTGAAG
Source organism: Serilophus lunatus (assembly GCA_013399895.1). NCBI lineage: Eukaryota > Metazoa > Chordata > Aves > Passeriformes > Eurylaimidae > Serilophus > Serilophus lunatus. Next base: position 436,978 of record VXBA01002271.1, read on the forward strand.
ATGTCCTCAGCACTATATAGCTTAGGACACTGTAAATGGTGATAGCTTTAACCCGGTGAGTGGATCTACCAGGTTGGTTTTCTGGCTTCTCACCTGAATAACCTTCTCACCTACTGATGACATGAAAAGAGATTGCAGAACCTCATGTTCTTTCATTATTTGCAGGAACCAGCAAACTGCTCTCTATATGTATCCATGGAAGAGAAGAGAAGGGGTATAATGCCTAAGAGAAAGTTTTGCTCTGATTGAAGTTAGACCTGTGTCATAAATGACTTGCGATAGCATTTGTAATATATAAAGTATAGTGAGACAGGATAGGATATGATTGACTTTAAATGCCAATAACAGTAATTTAAAAGAAAGGGGGATTATATTCAGTTTTTTGGGACTGAGACAGACTTCTCAACTATCAAAATTTTATTTAAAGTAGTGAGCAGGCCACTTAATTGGATGCACAAGTAGTGGATGAGTGCTTTCTGTTCAGCTGGTCCTCGTGAAAGACAGTCACCAATGATTCACGCCTACTACTGTTTTTCGTAATGTTTTCAGGAGGAAATCTTGCCTCTACTTTGTGAAAGGGGAATAGGTGTTCATAATAAAGGGTAGAGCTAAAAACTGCATGCATTCAACTTCTGCTTTAAGTCCAAAGGACTGTCATCAACTCTCACTTATTTTGTGTCTAACTCTGAAGTCACAGTTGAACTGTACTTTTAACATTAGACTTCTCCAAATTTAGAGTCATAAAATTGTTAAGGTTGGAAGAAGACCCTTAAGATTATCAAGTCCAACTGTTAACCCAGCACAGCCAAGTCCATGACTAAACCATGTTCCCAGGTGCCACAGCCACATGTCCTTTAAACATCCTTAGGGATGGTGATTCAAACCTGGGCATCCTGTTCCAATGTTTGATAATTCCTTCAGTGAAGAAAGTTTTCTTAATACCAACCCAAAACTCTCCTGACACACCTTGAAGCTGTTTCCTCCCATCCCATAATTTGTTACCTGGGAGAAGAAACCTCCTTTCTGGTAGCTGTAGAGAACAGTAAGGTCTACCCTCTGTCTCCTTTTCTCCAGCCTCTGCAACCCCAGCTTCTTCAGCTGCTCCTCAACAGACTTGTGAAAATGTTTATTGGGACAACTTGATGCCATATTAAGTACATAGCATAGACAGTACATCTCTAATCTCTCTTATACTTGTTTCAGTTAAGCAGGCATTTAAGTCCTCCAATTTGTGATCTATGCAAACATGGCACTCACATGCTGTTTTATTCTTTGCCAATAGGTATTAGGACACATTTCTCCCATCTTGTGGGAACTTGCATTGACTATAAAGAAGTTAAGATGTCGGGATGCTTGTATTCTTTTTAGTTCATCTCTTCTTTTACAGACAATAATATATTCAAAGGGAAGAAGGAAGGATATGGTTTTGTAACTTTCAGCAGCCACTTGGAGACAGAAAAACCCTGTTTTCAGTCCCAGCATTAGCACTTTGTATAGGAGACAAACAGTCATTTTAGAAAGGAATTCAATGAATCCTTCAGTGGTGGTAAAGAACATGTAAATGTTTTGTTCTGCATGAGTATTAGAGAAGTCAGCATTCTCAACCTAGATCACTGTAAAATCTCATGAGTAAGGGGTCTTTTGAGAGGTGTAAAATGAAGCTTCAGTTACCTCTGGCAAAAGAGGGTATTAAACACAAGTTTAAACACATTTCTGTATGTTCTTGATGGGATAATGGCTCAGGCTGGGATTGAGATTCCTTCTCTGACCATTTCCAAGTCAAAAAACTGAGTTAATTTCTGTTTCTATGAGAAAAAAAAGGAAAGTTTAAGGTGATGTGGTTCCCTTCCAACTCAGCATATTCTGTGATTAATTAAGAGGCAAAATCTCCCACTACAGAAAATACTTTCCACTTCCACCAGTCAAAATTACAATGTCTGAATTCTGCTGTGTGTTAAGTGCATGCATGTCCCTAGATATTAGAAGAGGAGCAAACATACCTCACTTGGATCTTAGAATTTCACTGTGCAGCTGTGCATAGAAACTGAGAGCTGTAATGCTTTTGCTCCCTTGGTAAACCTAGTTCGTGACTCTGCTACCACACAAGAAATTTGCGTCACAGCCAGAGCTGAGTCATGTCTCTGAATTGTACTCCAGTGCCTTTTGCTTTGGACCATCCTTCTTATATCAAAAGTTCATTTTTACAAAGATTAGCAAATGCTTCCTTGTTATATAGTATTTGCAGAGACAGTAATAAAAATATACTAGATTTACTGATATTTAATGTAGATGTTGCTTGAGCATGGTTTCTTCTAGAAAGATCAGTGAGGATTAATAGTTTATTGATTCTAATAACCATGTGTACAACTTCAGGAGAAGGAGATGAGCAAATTGTTATCTGAAAGAAGAGGGTATGGCATACATCATGAATTATGTGATTAATAGTCTCTGACATGAGTCTTACAGATAGTTGCATGTCAATAGCCACTAAACAAAAAAAATTGGTTTTGAAACTTATTTTGTAGGGAATTCTCTGGATATCCCATACTTTGTGAAAGGAAGTAGAAGATACAAAGTCCCAACTAGATAGATGGCTGCTTTGCAGCCAATTTACTACAGCAACTGTGTTTTATGCTCATAAAGCTTTTTCAACTGCTAATTTTAAAACATTTCACAAATGTAACTCAGTAGCCTCAGTGCATTTTGTGAAGTTAAGTATTTGTGTTCAAATGACACCAAAGGTCATATTGCTTATGTTGTTGTAATATATTCATAAAACCACATTGGCTCACAAGACTGGTTGTAGCAACTTGTTATTATCACAATTTATAGTGCATAGGAGTTTGGGATGGAAAGAAAAAATAATAGATTATTTTTCTGTCTGAAAATGTAAAAATAATTCTGACGTAATTGAATTGCATGACTTTATTTTGAACAGGGCTTTGGAATTAACATTTCTAGTTCTTAATACACAAACACTTGGCTCTTCTTTTTAATTCCATGTGACATAAGGAATTACCAGGTTTACATTCTTCTGTCCCTTCCATAATGGCGAATTTTTATCAGTGCTTCTGGCAAGGCAAGTGTACTACTTTCTGAGTCATAGTACTGTCTTCACAGCACCTAGGTGTTCCTTGGAAATACTGACATTCTCAGAACTGACGTGGCCTGACTTTCCTTTGCTTGTGAGACCTAAAGAGATCACAGAGAAGGACAGACTCAGAAATTGAGTCAGAGTTATAAAACAAATACTATTTTAGAAAGAATTGAAAGAAATTCTGACTACTGTGTTAATTTCAAACCTTAACAGTCAAGCTTGCTGCTTCCAGTTATGTTATTAAAAGGGTGTAGGAGGAAGGACTGAACAGTTAAAATGGCATTGACTGAAAGTGGAAACACTTATTTAAAATGTCAGCATTTAATCAAAACTATAAAACCAAGAAAACATTTAGTTTTTTCTCTCTACTATAATGTTGACTGTTCATTGAAAATTATAGCAGTCAGTCAGATTTAGAAATCACAGTCTAGTGGACAGCTCGGGTAGAACCACAACAGTACTGTCATGGTTAGTTTAGATTTGTTAGAAGCAATTTTTTTTGTTCTTTTATGCATTCTAAAGTTTAAACTGATCTCTTGTGTTAGCAGGAATAGAATTTCCTTGGTCTTACATTGGGTACTTTGTAATTATGCTGCTCTAGAACTGTGTAAAAAACCCACAAACTCACAGGAAGAAAAAAGTCTCTTGACTGGTCTGAAAAACAGGGATAATGAGATGATACCAACATCCCTATTTTTTAAACATTAAGGAAATTTCAAATAATCTGGTAGTCAGGAACAATTTACCTATCAGAGACATTACAATATAGCTTTGCATGATGTTGTACCTATGCAGATTTTCATCCCTACCTTCAAAACCTTCCAGGTTAGGCATTAAAATGTCATCTTGCACCTGGTCCAACTTCTGTTTAGTACATTTACCAGTTAATTAGAAATGATATAAAAGCTTCCCACCATTAAATTTCTACATCTGTGATTTTCACAAGATGCATTTCACAGCATGTAAATCAGGATATAAACATGAACTTCAAGAGCACAATGTGAGTAGACCTTCAGTACTGACACTGAAGACAATTCAACATTCTACAAAAATCCTAAGTCTGTAGCTGACCAAACTTGAAATAGAAAACCTATTTGTGTATTCCCAGAGGCTCTGCCAGCTTAGCTAAGCTGTGCTGCTCAGGACTTTCTACAGGCCAGAACGTTTGAGATTTGCAGGCTGCAGGTAATTACACCAGCAGCATCTGATCCAGAAGGCACAGTGGGCATTCTCTGCTCACACTAATATGCACGCGCCACATTCCTATACACAGCATAGCAGTCACATCACCTTTCACTGAAAAAATTCATGATAATGGGGCATCCCATGTCAGCAACGACACTTCAAGAAGCAACATACTGCTTTGGTTTCTCTGTTAGCCTGAGTGGGCCCAAGCATCATGTTAATTCTGAAGCCAGAGCCATACCAAAATGATCACAGGTAAAGACTGGCAAAGATAAGGCAGCCTTCTGTCCTGGCTGTTCAAGCTAGGCTTTTAAAAGAAAGGAGTGTGAGTTTTTTTGCTGAGAACAAGGAAAGAGAGAGAGAAATTAATTGGATGATTAAAGAACTCCTCTAGAGGAACAGATTTGGAGCCATAACAGGTTGATTGGGTAAAAACCGACAAGGAATAAAATGAAAATTAAAAAAGGGTGTTTCATTTGCTTGATAATTGTTTCAACCATGTTAAAATTGTTAAATTGTTGTTAAAAAGAGAAAAAGGCAGATAACATTACTACATCACCTATATCAAAACAGAGAGCAATAAAGCAGCCATCCATACTACACACACGATTTTTGTACCTGCATAAGAAAGTGTCTTTTTTGGGTTACATGTTATGTTTTGGAAACATTCTTTTCATGGTACTTCATATGAGTGTATATACAGCATAGTCAATTGTCTTGCTCTAGTGGTTCCCAGGCTTACATACCTACATATTTTCAGTGGGGAATTTATTTATCTAAGCTAAACTTAAGCCCTTCAAAGTTAAGTATGATGACATGGAGTGTTGCCACAACTGTTCTCACGACAGACTCAAAAATATAAAGGGACCATTTTTAAAAGTTACTAACACGTTGATAACTACCTTTCAGTGGTTAAGCTTCAAATGCCTCAGACTATTAAAAATAATTAAAGTAGCCTTTGAAGTGGTGTATGCTTTCTAAAAAGTTTGCTTTCATCTTCTAAAACTAAAGAATCTTTTCCTCTTCCTGCTGTCTTCCTGTTACACATTCCTACTTCCAGCCATTGCCCAAATTTACTGTTTGGTTCTTGAACGGAGCATAATTCTGGACCTTTTGCTGTTCAGTCATTAACCCCTGCTACCTTTCCTGTCTATTCATCTTTAAAACTGTGTAGGTGAAATTCAGAGAGGGATAACTGCTACATTTCCCTTAGAAATTTAGCAATAGATGGTATATTGGCAGCAGATTTTCAATGGAAACCGCCATTTCCACCCACAACCCAGCTGCCACATTTAGACCATGCTGTGTGGGGTTTCCACTCCCTTAGGAGGCTATTTTCATTTTCTTCTTCTACAGACTAATGGAACTTGCTGTCAGTTATAAAAAGTAACATTATATGCCGTAGTATTTTTTTTAATTGTGATGTGACTCAAGTTGAAGCCTTCATTTTCTGGACTAGAATGTGATGGAATTCAGTTCGACTTTTTTGTTTGTTTTTTTTTTTTTTTTCCTGAACAGACATCCTTGCTTTCATCAGATATATCAAAAAAGGCCAGATTAAGGCACAGCCATTTAGGCATCTGTCTTTTAGAATCGTATGATTAAGCTAGGAGGTAAGCTTTCATTTTTAGACTAGAGTCTTTCTAATTCTCCTAATCCTGGGTTAAAAAAAGCTGGGTAAAAAAAGAGAAAGGAACTAAATATTAGATATAGATTTATCCTTTGAGACTGCCAACAGTTTTAACCAATTTCTTTAAAATAGGTAAGTTTGTAACTTGGTGGAAATAGTACCTTCAAGACTCCCTAAAATTACAATAGAGCAACTTACGTGTGCTGCAGAAGGATACTAGTTCAGTAGATAATTATCACAAAGAAGTATATGCCTTTCAGGGTGTGAGTCGTGGCAGAGGACAGAGGTTGCCAATCCTTTAACAATTGGAATTTAGAATATTTAACACTTGACTGAGTCCTAACCAACCATGTGAGACAAAGTGCAGTATCCTGTAGCTTATGCTGGAGGTGAGACTCCAGTACATAAGCACTCAAGTGTTTGCAGCTAGTATCACTTTGCTTTTGTTATTTTTTTCCTGTAATTTCAGATGTTTACAGATGGCAGTCTTGTGATACAAGTCTGCTCCATAGTATTGTTCCTTTCCATTGGTTATATTCTGTAGCCATTAGCCTTTTTGATCAAATAAGAATCTTATTGCTATAGTTAGAGAAAACTCGATTTATTGGATTTCTTAATTCTGAGCCATATGTCTTTCTTAGTTTAAATTATGTTGGAAGTCAATGCTGTTGTATAGTTGATGAGAAGAGCCTTTATGATAGGAATCAGTAGCTGATAGTCTTACCATAGTAGCCCTACATTACAGATGTGATAAAATGACAGTGTACAATATTACTCAATGCTTAAGTACCTGCTAGAATGATAGTTTAACACACTATGTTGTTGGTAAATACGATATATCAAGTCTGTGTCTAAGGTTGTTAATTCTACTAATTGGTATCTAGCAATGTTATTAAAGGGTTGACAGTATAACTATGTGAACTGCCTTTGATTTTCAGCAGTTTATTTCCCTTGGTTTTTGAATGCTTGAACTTAGTATGCTGAGTTGCTTAAAAGCAATCGTATTTAAAGTATTGGAATAGAAAGATTTCATAGCATGTTCAAGACTCTAACATGCAAAGATCTTTTGTAACTGATGGATACACTCTTGTAGTATATTCTAACCCTTTCAAATTGATGAATGATTGATTGTGAACTTTTCCATTTTATAATACAATTTTTCCGTGAAAAATAAACAAATTGGAACTTGCCCTGCCCTCTACCTGTAAACAGAGTTGTCATTACCACTAAGGCTGAAAATGCGGGATACACAAAATCTGGACATCTTGGCAGCTCTAGATGATGCTTTTGTTTTACTCAGTGTAGCCAACCTCATTTTTGTCTTTATGTAGAAAGTCTTTTTTCCAGTTTCTATTAAATAAATGTGGACCTTGAGACTTTGCTTTAATGCAGAAGTCAGTGGTCTTTGAGTTAGTGCAGAAATGGTCACTGACTTTGCATGTTCCCTTTTTTATGTGTCTGGGTTACATCTAAATCAACATCAAAGTGCACAGAATCAATGGCCATTAGCAAAACTTGATTATATGCATTTCATATAATGAATCAATGAGTCATTAAACCTGTGCTCTTTTTACTATCCTGCACTCTTTGATCAGACTCTGTGTTCAAGCATCTGGCTAGAAGATATGATTGATTGTGGCTTCCGGCTCTTGAAATCACAGTTAATTTGGGCATTTGCCACCCTAAGATTAGAGTGCAACTACAGCATTTGTCTGACATCGGATCATACAGGTAGTCTTGAAGAGATAGCAAAGCTATGGGGGGGAGAATTAATCATGTTAAGTGATATGACAGCTGTTGAACACGGGTTTTTGGGTCTCTTGTTATGAAAGTATTGTGGTGTGTGTTGTTAACTTCTGTTAGGTACTGTCTTTATTGGAGTTGGACTGACAAAAGAAGAGAGAGAAAAAGTCTTGGACTTGTCTCACTTTTAACAGATTCCTAAGTGGTAGAAATATAAGTTAATCACCATCACCTCCCTTTACTGTCATTAGGCAAAGTCTCTAAGAAAGTCTCTATGATAGGAGCTTAACATGGTATGTATAGACTTAGATTTTAGAAGACTAAGGGTAGGTGAGAGATGCACCCCATTAATGACATTATAAGTCATGGGGCAATCATATATTATATTGATTTATTTATATAAATACTTTTGAATAATCTACAGCTGCAGGGCATGTATTTGCTAATCTGTGCTACAACATAAGTTCTTACTCTCATAATTTGTTAAATTTATTTTTATATCTTTCTTTAGATGAGCTCTCCGTAGCTGAGAGTTTTCCTGTGTATTTGTACAACACGTGGAAGCATATTGATGTTCCTTTTTTTTCATGGAAGAGCTATTATATTCAACCAATTAAATGAACTGGTTTTTTGAATGGGTTTCTCATTGTAAAACTGAAAGTTTCCTTTTAGTTGGCATGTCCCAATAGCAGAGACTTTGGTGATGGGTGAAATGGTCTCATCAGCCTGAGGACATGTTAGTCAATAAGATTATTAGTGTTCATCACAGGGTTCAGTTTGGAGGCTCAGTGAACTGGTATGGGAAGGTCTTCACACTGGAGATGTATAGGATCCAATTAAATAAAAGATCCTTGGTTTGACTTAAGTTACTGTGACTGTGTTAATTGCATTAAAGCTAATCTGCTTCATTTTGTTTAAAAATACATATTTCGATATTTGAATTTCTAAAAAAAAAAACCACTTCAGTTTTGAGCTACATCACTTCTTTCGCATCATTTCATTTTCACGTTATTTGTTGCTCCTAACTCCTTTTGGCAATGCTGTTTTTTAAAGACACTAATTTTCAAGGCTCATTTAGTTAAAAAACACTATACCTGAGTAGATCTGTGGTATGTTCATGGCTATTCATATGTTCAAAAGGGCCCTGAAGTGCAAAAGGCTAGAGCTAGCTTTTAAAACAATGTGAAGAAAGTATCACATTCTCTTCCTGTACCTTTTGAGATCCAGCTTACTATTCCATAATGAGGTACACAAATATGTGCAGCTCCAGAAGAAAAAATGGATTGAATGTTCTACATTTCCGTCATTCATGTCAGTGAAGCTTGTCCCTATTCAGGTAAATTAATAGTTTTCACTGAACCAAATTACTATGGTACATCCTAATTTGAAAAGTCAACAAAGTTCTATTCAGTATCAATAAATCAAGGAAAGATGGTGTGTTTCGACACTGCACACGTAAAAGTACTTCCTGCTTATAAGAATCTGATTTATTTTACCAGAGACAAACTCATGAGAAAGTCTGAAATACAGAAAAACTCTAGAGATGAGTTTATTGTATTTAAAAAGGTATTTGTTAATTTTAATTATAATTTAAATAGATGAAAACTTACTAATTTGTGCCCACTTTTACAAAAATATTTAAGCATGTAAAACATGAAAGGGAAATCAGATTTTCCAAAGCACTATCTCTGCATTAGTACCTGACTCAAACTGAGAAGATGGGGTGAGGGCAGTAATTCTGTAAGTGGCCTTAAATGCTAGAGTTCTTGGCAGTGCAATGGTTGCAAGAAGCATGCCTGATTCTGCAACAGGATTCAAGGCTCTGGCTTAGTTGCCAGCAGGCTCCTGGGAAGCAGATTTAAGTAAGCTAGTCTTCTCGATTGGGATTCATAGCACATAGGATGCTAGTACAGAGAATTTAAATCCAGCTGGTTGGAAGCACCAAAGCCACTGTGCCTCAGCTCCATCTTGTAGGCTGCAATTAGCCATGTCTGTGAAATAAAAGCCCCAAAACTCCATGTCTGGCTGGGACTGACTTATTGCTCTTCCCATTTTCTCTTCTGTAGGAATACTCACTGAAGTTTTTTAACTTTCACAGCCCAGGAAGGTTTGACCCAATACCTCCCATATTCCAGAACAGGACACATGCAGTAGGTAGGACTTCTGTGGAGTAGAAAAGATCTCTGACTAGTGTGGCTTAGAGAGCAAAAATAGTTTCCTACAAAAAGTTTGACACTACTACCCTACAGTTAGCACTGTCCACTGAGTTTGCTGCTCCTTCCTGTAGCAACCTGGCAGTGTTCAAATATGAGTGGAAAATCATCCTCAACTGAAGGAGTTTATTCTTGCAACAAAATAGGCAAATCACTAGGCTGGAGTTAATCTCTTTTTCTGAATTTATTGTCATTCCTTTATCCCCATCAATTCATTGATTGAGCTTCACCAAGAGGCTACCAGCTCTTCCTTATGACAGTGCATAATCTGCTGGGAAAGGTGAGTTCCTGGAGTGCCGGGAATTGAAGCTACAATTCACTGGAATCTAAATATTTGTTGTCTGGTCAATTCCTATCAATTGATAATATCAGCCTTTTAAAGCTAATAGTCACTGTTTTGACAGTGATTTAAGAGGATGCCATGTTAGGCAAATTAATTAGATTTGTACATTCTTAAAAGACTGGATTTGTTACAGGACTTACTTGCTAAGGACTTGTTTTCTCAATACCCTAAAAGCCTTCATCTGGATATACGGACTTGGAAGTTACCTTGTCCAAACGAAAAATGATACTTGTCCAGTGGGACAATTGTAAATACCTTGGGAACTTTCTGCCTGAAGCCTTAAACAGAATTTTGGTTCTAAGCAGATTCTTCCTTATTTGCTATCCTCAACTGTATATGATAAAATCCTACCTCAGTGCCACTTCAGATACTTAAGTTCTTCATTTAATGTTTCTGATAACCTCATCATGTGTTTATATAGTAAATTTTTGGATTCTATTAGCTATCAAATGTTTTAGTTCTGTTAAATTCTCACATGAAACAAAGCAGGAATGAGAACACTATTGCTGAGGACACTTTTTAGATTAAAAAAAGATTTTGTAAGATTCTTCAGATAATAGTCAGGAAAGCAATACTCCAGGAAAAATTATTATTCAGATTTAGAGCATAATATTGTGATCATCTTATTTTCCTTCACTTGGATCTTATAGCATGAGGCTTCTGAAGGAATAGATTCAATAGAAAAGAGATAAAAATTAAAAAAAGAATGCTGATAAACATATATTTAAATAGATATGTTAATTTATATATATTAGAAATAATAAACATAGTAATTATGATGAAAGTTATATTAGTGATAAAATGTATTCAAAATACAGAAGTTCAACTCTGGGCAGGAAATACGCATTTTCTGAAAAACGCTCCTACTGGAGGTATCAGTGACTAACACCATAAGATTTTTAATGGAGAAAAATTGAATGAGAATTAAAAAAGTATCATAAGGCATCTTCTAGCTATGGAGCAGAAAATTATATATTATTACTTCCATTTCTTTAATTATTTATGTCTATATGCCCTCTTGGAGCTTAAGCTCCATGTTATGAAATCTAACAACGTTATTTCCGCAAGAATTATTCATGACATATTCCAAAAACCAGAGAAGACTGAGACACACGGCAAGGCAGTGTAGAATAGTCAAAAGTGTGTTTCAGGATGCCAAATTATATACCTTGCTGAAAGCCAGGATAGCTGAAGCATGAGGGGAAAAGAAGACAAACACAGCTAACCATGGAAATACAGTGAGCAGTGAAAGAACTGGTAAAGACATACAAGACACATAAATCAATGGGGTCATTGCTCTGAGCAGAGATAAAAAAGTATAAAAATAACCAAATAAAGGGATGATCACAAAAGCCAAAATTGTAAATGTAGAGAAAATTGCAGAAGCCACAAGATCAAACAATAACAGATTTCACAAATATATGAGGAACAAGAGGTCAGTGGGAGAGACTGTCACCTATGTATGTGGTTGAGCAGGAAAGTTAGTGGCAGAGGCTGCTGGGAAGCCAGCATTGCCTTCCCCTTGGTGTGTTCACACCACAGAGAAAAGGGGGAGAGAGAGAGAGAGACCACAGGGAACATGCCAGAAACAGAGAGCAGTGTCCTGGAGGCAGAGCCTGAAAAATTAATGAAACAAAGGCTGAGAGCAGAACAGGTTAAGAAAGAAAAAGAAGAAAATAGGGCAGCTTATCAGTAGGCTTCAGATCTGGTTGCTTGTTTTCCAGGTTTCTGAAAGACATGGATTTATTTTTTAACTCCCTCCGTCTATGAAGTCTATAGTTCATGAGGTGTACGTAAGTTGTGTGAGGTATACAGTGTAAAGGCAGAAGGAAACCAGTGCAAGACAGTATTTTAAAGGTTTTATAAGAAAAAAAACATTGTAATGGTAGCTTTATAAAGTAGGAATCCAAGTACCAAGTTCAGGTACTAAACCAAAGTCAGTGTTGTGGAATAGCTGATACAAATTAGTCAGGAAAGAGTTTACAAAAGCTAAGTAAAAGTTGACAAGTGATAGGACAAGGAATAATGGGTAAAAATTCAAAAAGGGGAAATTTAGACTGGGTATTAGGAAGAAATTCTTCACTGTGAAGGTGGTCAGATACTGGAACAGGCTGCCCAGGAAGGCTGTAGATGCCTCAGCCCCGGCAGCATTCAAGGCTGGGTTGGACAAGGCCTTGAGCAACCTGGTCCAGTAGGAGGTGTCCCTGCCCACAGTAGAGGGCTTAGGACTGGTTGATCTTAAAAGTCCCTTCTAACCCAAGCCATTTCTATGATTCTGTGAACTAGCATAACTGATTTCCTTGGAAATTTTACATATTCCCAAGCCTTAGTGTTGGATCCAACCATTCAGATTTCTTACAGTTGTTGATGTGTCTTCACTTTTAATTCCGTGGCCAAAGGCTCTGAGAATAGATTAACAGAGTTATAAACTAAAGTCAAGTTCACAACCTTACTGGAACAGCTGAGTTGCAAAAAGGTAATGAAATTTATAAAAGCATCAAAAGTCAATAGGCTGCTAACTGGAAGTTATGCACTTTCCAGGGGGCCCTGAATCCCAAGTAATGCCTTAGATTCTCACAAACTTTATAAAATATTGTGTAGGAGACCATAAAGCTATGAAAAAATATTAAAGATTACAAAAACTGGCAGTGACAACAATTTGTTTCTGCCTTTAACCAGTAATTTGTATCTACAAAGTCATGCAGTTCTTCTAAGATGTCAAATACAAAAATTAAACATAATTTCAAAACAAAATAGATGTATTTGTTATCCTCCTGTCCTCTGCCTCATTTCCCACACTTTATGAATTCCAGAGGAGACTGTTTTGAGGCCTTACAGGTGAAAACTGTTGTAAGTATTTAGTGATCTTAGATGAAAAAAGATTGGAGCAGGGTGGTATTAAAGTTCTGGCTTTAGTTGAATAAACTGGCCAAGGTCAGACATGGCTTTGAGCAACCTGGTCGAGTGGAAGGTGACCCTGTCCATGGCAGGTGGCTTGAAACTAGCTATCTTTAAGGTCCCTTCTAAACCAAACCATTCTATGATGGTACTAAAAATTCAAGCTTGCGTGAGTGGCCAAAACTTTTTACAATTACTCATCTATGGATGCCCTTTTAGATCAAACTACCTAAGTGTCATCTTTACCTTTCACAAGAGGAAGGAATTAAATCCTAGGGATTTCTGAAGCTAAGCCTACTTGCATCTTTGAAAATAAAGATCAGGATTTTGAGAAAATGTAATTTAATGGTAATGGTATTGAAGAAGCTATAGTGAGGGTAATATGCATCCCAAAGAGAAGGAACAGAAACAATGAAAGCAAGACACATCCATTCAACGAACGTCAACCTCTCTCCTTCAATCCTATTAGACTGATATGCAAGTTTCTAAGATCTGCCTGAGCTCCAGGATGTGTCCCCCTCTTGTTTTCCAGGATGCAAACTCTGTTAGACACCTAAATGAAACAGGTTCTTCTCTAGTTTTCTAGCTATTTCCCAGGCACTACACATACTCTGAAACTCCATTTCTGAGGGAAACTTAATTTGTCTTCTCTCAGAGCAACATGTCGAGAGTTTAAATAGGCAGCTACTGAAATCCCACAGTACCAGAGGAAGCACCAAAATAAATCTGGAGTGGTCAGAATTACAACAGACTACTTCCCTTTTGCCCCAGGTTTTATGCACTGCCCAGGCTGATTGAATTCCCGTTTCTGCCTTGGTTATGCGGATGTTGAATATTTTCTATGGAAATATGTTCTACATTTCCTCTTGATTCTGGGCAGCTGGATTCTGACCAAGATGGGAACTCATAGGACATGAGGCAGGACAGTCATTTGGCAACAAACAGTAGTGATGATCTAGGGACAAGGATTTCTGCTCTATATATAGGTTTTACATTGAAGCAGCTTCAAATAGAAACAAATACAGTCCAAAGAGAAAACACCAGAAGCTTAGGGCTTCCCCTTTTTTCTAGGTTTAGGTCTTTGAAAATTAGTGAAGGTTTGGGCTTTTCCCTGTCTGTGATGCATCAGAGTTCCTTGCATCCAGCTATGCCAGGGCTCATCTATAAGAAGATGCTCTTCCCCCGAATATGCCACATGACTTGCTGGATGGAGCATGGTTTTGGAATCTGGAGGATGTGGATCTATTCCCCTCTAGCTTGCATCAGTAGGCCTCAACTTTGATGTTGGTGTCTGGAAACCATACTACCCCACTCCTAAGTGAGGCATGTTAGAATCTGGTAGATGAATGTACTTAAAATTTATTCAGTATTTCTCTGTAAAGTTAGTGGAGGGAGGTGTTTTTAGTCATGCTGGATTAGACCTTAAAGACTCCTGCAGTCCCTGCACTAAAAGAGAAGTGTCTGTGTTGCTCAGAGAAATTCTCCCTTAGCAGGTTTTCCATGATGAATACCTTCTTTTGTGACTGTCTATGTTCCGTATATATGTGTGTACGAGACAGACTGTGAACAAGTGGTTTAAAATCTAAGTATGACAATACCTAAGTTATGCACTTAAATAAAATGATTGGGAGTTTAAATAAAATTCTTTTTACCTGAGTAGCAGTTTAAATGATTGGGATGCATAGCTTCTGGAATGTAATTGAGTTAGACCAAGATCAAGACCATGAGGATATCACAAAGAGGGCACCTTTAGTACTAAATGTGGTAAAAACTCCTATTTTTCAGTGGTCTGTCATGAGAATAAGAAGCCTTATTAGAGTGGAAGAAAATTACAAGAGATCCTCAGTGTTTTGTAATTGGGATAAAAGGAGAAAGAATATAATGTAAAATGGGAAATTATAAATAGATATGCAGAAAGGGCTATAAAGAACAGTTAAAATGTCCCAAAACTAGTTAATCATGGGAAGAAGACTAGAAACTGGTGTAGCTTGAGTACTGTTTATAATCACACAACAAGAAAGATCAAAGAGATAGTTCTTTGAACAAAAAGTAATATGTGTGTGCAGTCACTCTGCACAGGTAATAGAGGTTACATGAGGGGGATCAGATTCAACAACCATGGATTATATGACCTTTGAGAAGCAGGTGGCTACTCTAGTGAAATATCAGGACTCTGAAACACTATGTTATTCAACTTTGAAAAGTATGACTTCCTTCACTGACAAAGGCTCTTGTTTATTGTTTGATTTTTTTCAATGTGAGAACACTAGTAACATTGGCCATGAAAACTCTTGGTTTTGGTTGTGTGAGGAGCTTGCCTTCCTATTTATCTGGCCTTGTAGAATACCATGGAACAAAACAGTGGAGAATTGAAGAGGGATTCATTATTTATAATAATAATAACAGACTACAGCTTAAAGAGTGTGGTCGTATTTTCTTCATTTAAGCAGCATTGAAACATCTCAACTGCACACAATCAAAACTTTACTGAATATTACAATATTATGAAGCATTGCTTTTTTCCTGATTTTTGTACTGATAGCTAACAGCTAGGATAAGATCACTACTTTTTTAACTATATTCATCTGCCTTAGAGAAGAGCGTAACATACGGAAGAGAAAAAAGAATGAGAAGGAAAACCACATTTTTATCAGTTCTGAAACTGTTATGCTGTCATGTGCGTGTGACATTTTCAGGCAAATAATAGTCATTTGCAATTTCACAGGTTTTCTAAGTCTACTTTCCCTTGGTCATTATTGTCTAAGAAGCATTTTACTTCATGCATTCTGAGAACAGCAACTAATCATGGTGTAGTATTAGAATATATGACTAAATGGAATCTGGAGGATAATGTAATAATTTGCATCTTTTATTTTTACACAGTGTTTATGGGTGTCCTTTGGCAAAAAAAAGAAAAACACAAGATAAACAACCCCAAGAACCAGCCCCCAAAAGAAAACCCTTTGTGGTTAAAGCAGACAACTCTTCGGTAGATGAGTGCTATGAAACTGATGGAACAGAGGAAATGGATGAAAAGGAAGAGGAAGAGGAGGAAGAGGATGAAGACGAGGAGGAATATTCAGATGATAATGAGGAGCAAGGTGATGAGGAGGAGGATGATGAGGAGATAGATCGAGAAGAAGAAGAGGAGATTGAGGAGGAAGAAGAGGAGGATGAAGAGGAAGGTGAAGATGTGGAGGATGAAGAGGAGGAGGAAGAAGAGGAGGAGGAAGAAGAGGAGGAGGAGGAAGAACGTGGTAATAATCAGAGTATTAGTAAAAAGTAAACAATGTGTGTTTTTTGGGTTAATCTTCTAGTGTGGTGTGTGAGGATTTAGCTGTGCGGTTCTCATTAAAGCTAATGGAAGTCATGCAGTTAAATCTCTCTGCTCCACACTGAAAATATATCCCACTGTGTTCTCCCAACATTTATTTTAATGTCTGTCTTCCAAATATTTTTTAATACACCAGCACTCACATTTCAAACAAGGAGGGTGGAGGTGTGTTTGTGCTGAAAATTCTTGCATAAGATGTAATCCTAGTCATAGATTAATGCATGCAGTTACCAGGAGAATATTCACAAAGGTACAAGCAAAGCATCAGCTACAGCTGGGTGCCTGTACTGATCATTTGCAAGTGTATTTGTTAGATCTGCTTATAGAATGTCAACGATTGCCCACATAAATTCTGTCACAGGTTTCCAGAGAATTTTTTGTGTAAAAATGGACCTCTTCCCCTCAAGAATTTTGTCCCATCCTTCCTGCCTACCGCAAGAAACTATTAATAATTAACTATTATAATATACTTTGATTCTTTGAGACTTGAATGCTATATGCTTTAGTTGAGTCTATTAAAAATATACCTAATGACAGGTTTACATGGATAATATCTTTCTAAAATGTATATATTTTGTTACCATACCATGGCATAAATGCCATTTAGACATACAGGTCACTAAATTAATGCAATAGCAGTATGATTAGCCTATTCAACTGTCTCTTTTTTGGGGGATATTGGACTTTGTATAACCAGTACTTTCAAAGTATATAATCAGTATCCATTTACTCAAGAGTCCATATGCTGATGACTTACATCATAATGCACTGGGGTGAAATGAAGGAATCATGCAAAAATTAATGAACTATCTAAAAAGTATTTTGTTCCCATTTCCAGGGAACACGTTTTTGGTTGGGTAGATTCACCTTTCTAACCAATAAAAATATAAGAAAAGCTTTCAGCACTCCTCAGTTGGATTCCTCTTAGGAACCAGGTATGAAAGTTGTATGACTTTTGTTTCAGCATTCTGTAAGGTCAGGTCTTAAATCTTAAAGAAAGACTTTTAAAGTATTCTTTCCACTTGGGCAAGATGGTGGCCAACTGGGTGGCTATAAGCATTTTCTCAGATACTGCATTGGTAGCATTCCCTCAATTGCTTGAATTTGCCACAAAATTGGCAGAAAATAAATGGTCAGTCTTAAAAGTTACATGAGTTTGATGCAACAGGGAAGCCATTTCCTTTTGCAGAGAACTCTGCTGTTTCAGAACCTGGAAGAGAAGCTGTATTAAATCAGGCTGATGTGCAACTGCTGTTGCTATCCTGGTTGGCAAGCACAGGATGTCCAGCAGTAACATCCAACAGATAATGGTGACTGAGTTTGTTGGTGCTTAGGTTATGGTGCAACTGCTGCTGTGATTTCAGCTGACATTAAAAGCTTTGAATCTACACTATCAAAAATGATAAAAGAAAAAAAAACAACAACTAAGCAAAACTCAAGAGCTCAAGAAAATTGCTTCTGGCAAGCCAGCAGGCTTGACACTCAGTCAAGTGTCAGTGATATTTCTATGATACTGAAACACAGTGGTTTACTTATTCCAACACAGTTACACTGCAGTTAGTGGTCCTAATCAATGTGAAGAGGCTGACATTGCTTTTTGACTGCTTTCCTTACATATATAGTAGGCTGTGGTTAAGAACTGCAAAAAATTCACAAATGGATCCCATGCTATTTCAGTAATAAAACAAATGTACATTAGTAAATATATATATATATGTTCTATGTAAAAGATTAGTTATTAAGAAAAAATCCTCATAAAATCAGAAAAGTTCTAATAGAATTTTATAAGAAAAGTATTTAGTGATCCTTTTGAGTATCAACATAGTAATCACTATGCAACAGTCCCAGTTAGACCACAGATGATTTATTTACAAAATAGAATTCCTAGTAATTAGTGAGGAAGTTAGATTGGAGTTACTTATGTCTATGCCAAGGAATGGTGAGTGATAACACTTTGGTTTTGGTGAGGTCTAGAAGCTAATCAACAAATCAGATTTTTTAATAGTTTATTTTCTATTGACTCCTATAGGGATCCTGACTTTTCACTTTATTCTGCTTGTAGCATTAGCTGCATTGGTAGAATTTGGACTGTTGATTTTCCAGGGAAAAAAGTACAAAGTTAGGTGTTCTGAAACTATGTGGTCTAAATGTGACTCTTTCCTTTATCTGTTGACTGTATGGAAAATTAGGTCTGTCAGCTGTGAATTTAGTTGATACAATCACTTGCTGCTCACTATAATGTAGATATTGTAGCAAACCACCTTATAAGTCACCTTAGCAGGAAGTCTGAATGTCTTAGTATTCCTATCTCTAGAAACAAAATGCAGAATTATCCATTTGTCACCAGGATACCTGCACAATTCTCGAAAATGTTTCTGTCTGTAGATGATAATAGTTCTGAAAATTTCCATAAGTAACTGTAGTCTAGGTGGACAAAACAGTTAAAATCAAAAGTATTTGTGACAGATGAATTCCTGAGCAAATGAAAGACAGAACTATAGAGAAAGCAGTTGGGGAGGGCAGGGAAGGGAGGAGATAGGAGCATATGGGTAAGGTATTTTACTATTTCTTAGTCCAAATTCATTTCCCTATTAGAAAAGTCTAAATCCTGGGAAACTCAACTACATCACTAGCATGTTATTGCCCATGAGTTTTTTTGTTTAATAGAAAGTAAATTTTGGATGAGATTCTCAGAGGATAAAGATAATATAAAGGTAATGTAGGGAAACAGTTCTTATTGAAAATACTTGGGTATTCACTGAAATTATCACAGCCTTTTTAAAAATCACATTTTTGTAGCCTTGTCATTGATACACTAAAGGACTTGGATAACACAGATGTATCCTAAAGCAACAATCTCACAAATCTCAAAATAACTCCTTAAAAGGAAAAACACCCCAAAAATTTTTAGACGAGTCACAAATTCTTTGCTTGTATTTCTGTACACAATCCTTTGAAACAAAAGTAATGCTTGAAACTCTCCATCAATGGTTAGCATATCCTTTTTAAATTTCCATTAAATCTGAAAGTCTTTGAAGAAGAGATACCTATCCATCTATCTGTGCAGAGACTTGAGAAGCCCTCATGTTCAACACAGCCACTAAAGGAAAGAGGAACCTTTATTATTTCCCTTATATCTCAGGAAAAAAAGAACAGATAGATGACCTGTGTTACAATAACCTAATCTGTAAATTGCAATACAAATGGGAGACAGTAAGAGGAAAGGCTGCTTTTGGAGCACCCCTTCTCTGTGATGGCAGCTGCCTAGAACCTTTGGATTGGAAACTGAAGTGTGCATTTGATTTGCAAAGCAAACCAAAATACTTTCTCGTGAGATGAGCTCACTTCAGGTAGTTGGGTCCCAAAGACAGTTTCACAAAGCTTTTCTGTTATAGAAAGAAATCTCTGTTGGAGAACTTCCCAGAACAGGTGTTCCAAGGCACCATTTAGTCCATACCACATGAAGACATTCAAGGTGCTTGTACTCCAGGTATTTCATAATCTGCCAGGGGCGGGAGGAATCAGGTTGATTCTAGACCTAAGGAAATTTGATACAATGATCAAGTCCATTTCACAGATGATATTACAAAGACTAATTGCAATTTCCTAACCTGTGAATTATGAGTATGTATAAATCTTCTAGAAACTCACTTATATTTTTTGTTACACTTAAGGTAGCTGGTATAACCAATATACAATTATGTAGTACCTAACTTTTCAAGTGAAATATACTGCAAAAATAGCCATAAAACACAGATATCAGTGTGGATTCAAAGGAGAAACAGTACAGGTTTTTTAATAGTAAAAAATAGCATGTGGACATAGAGGGAGATGTTCTACTTGTTTTCATATTCCATAGAATCAATGAATTGTTCCCATTGGAAAAGACCTCTAAGATCATAGAATCCAACCATATTTCTTTAAATTGTAGGATTTTTAAAAATCTTGCAACATGTTTGTGGTTTTTTTCTTTCACTTGCATGAACTCAACACAGACAGACTCTCAAGTAATCCATCTATAAGCTCTATTGAGATTGTTAGTGTCCTCCACTATCTTCCTGATCTCCTCAGCAGATTGCTTCTGAAGCACTTATGTCCTCTAAACTTGAGAAGAAGCAAACACCAATCTAAAAGAGGAAAGAAGCACATGCACTGAGAAAAGTGTGGTGGCACACGGCTTTCCAGCTGTGCATGCTGCTGAAAACACTCTTGATAAAGTAAACGTCTTGATAAAATGAAGATAACATATCTGTATTAGCAAGATCATCTGTCAGCCTGCTGACCACTAATCATACTCATTTACTAAAACTTTTAGCAGGAAAGTGGTCATCTGTTTGCTGAGCACAGTATGTGTTCAGTATTAATCAGTGCAGAGAGCTAGAATCATGAGTACCTCACAGGAAAAACACCTAATAAAAGTAAATTATAACTTTAAAAGAAGCCAGAAAGCATAATTTCACTGCTTCAGGCAATGTATATGGAAAAAAAAAGTGCATTTTCCAGGGCCAAAGAAGACTAAATACCTGACAGTTTCACAAGGCAAAGCAGACATAAATTAATTAATTCTATTGCTGTATTGTACCTTGATAAAAGAAGATACCCTGTGCTTAGAGTGTCTCACCAATAACAATCTGAAGAATGAAAAAAAACCTAGAGTTGCTGTGGAACACATTTATCCAGGCCATTACATTAGTTTCTTCTGGAAAATAAGTTAAAGTTACCTTTCTGGTGTGGTTATGAAGTGCTCAAGCCTGGGAGTTATTGGGAGTTATTGTATCAAACAACATCATAAGAATTTTTATTGATACCTTCTTTTAGCATTGAAGATGCAAGCATGGATTAATACGTGTTCTGCTATTAGCTGTTTGTCTTTCATATAGAGAGATTCAGACTAAGCATTTTCAATAAAAAAATTTGTTGAAATAATGCAGTTAAAAGATTTGGAACATGTAGTTCAGAGCTGGAAGCCTCAAGGTTGTTGAAGTAGGATGGGGAAACAGCTATCTGGTAAATACCCTCTGGGGACTTCTAGTTCTTGTGGGAAAAGTTCAGATTGTTTTATTAGCATTGTTATGTGTTTAAGATTAGTTGGTTGCTTGCTTAATTATGACTCAGGTGTTAGTTTAGTAAACTTGCTTAACGCTGTGTTCCATGCTTAAGGTCTTTACTGTTTGCTGCTCATAGATAATATAATTAGCACTCATTAAGCAGCATTATTTAAACATTTTTTACTTCTCTAAAATGAGATTGTGTCTGATAATGAGCTTTTTTTGCATCAAGAAAAATCAAGAGTAGCTTTATGCCAGTAGAGTTACAGTCTTGTGAGGTGGTGTGTTGCGCATGTCATCCCTAACTTTCCCTCCCCTCAAAGAACTGTTTTAGAAGACTACATTCTATATGAATATTTAACTAGAAGCTCAGTAAACCTTGCAGTCTTGAAAACTGTGAAGTCCTCTTTGACTTAACCTCAATGTTTAAAGTTAGGAATGTACTTAAGTATCATTCTCATATAGAGGTTTGCATATTTAGCTCCTTTCCTACAACTAAAAGGCCTTAAATGACAATGTGAAATATCTGTTCCTTCAAGTGCAAATCATTCAATTATAGCTTTATGCACTGTAAAGAAACGATTCACCTTTGACGAGACAAATTATAGATGTCTGTCATACACAAATTTTGTCGATGTAAGCAGAAATTCTGTAGAGGACATTGGGATAGTTAGAGAGTTCAGTGTCTGAACTGAAGGCCTTAGTAAAAGCGTCATGGAACAAATTCAACACTACACCCAATTTCTGTGATGTTTCATTCTGAAACTGTTTTACATGGCATGGGGTTGCTTGTTTGTAATATTAATACACTAACCCTTTGCCTTGGTGTTATCTGAACATGAGATGTTGAGCCCATTGTAATGTCAAATTGTTTCAATGCTAATCTGTGATCAGACCTTTTTCTAGTCTTGCCAGAGCAGTAGTTCTGGAAAGGAACCACGTCTCAGCAGAGCTTCTGTCTGCAGAAAAATGCTGAGTAGAACCTTGATTTTGCATATTTCATTTTGGTCTGGCAAAATGATATAGTGAAATTAATTCTTTCTGGAATAAAATGGATTGGAGAAGATATTGAAGTGGTATAGTTTTAGAGCTGTATTCCTGTTCTCACTTAGACTCTCTGTATGTAACCTGTTCATTGCCATTGATCTCCTAGTTTTGGCACAACTGTGACAAGAAGTCAGTTGCTTATGTTTTGTAGTGCTTTAAAGAACCAGTAGCAAACTCAATTACATAGCAGCTCTTTGCATCCAAAATAACCTGGTGTTACTTTATTGATATCTGGAATATGTCACTTTTAGAAACATATTCAGAGGTTATACAACTGGACTCTTCATGCCCTCTCTTGGAATTCCTTTGCTTTTCCCACTGCTACTTCAAAGATTGCATTGCCTATACTGTACTGCAGCTTTCACAGTGACCACAGACTCTTTATGAATCCTTCTTGACACTGCAGATGTAATGATTCTTTAAAATAACTTTTGCTTGGTCAGTATTAGAGATTCCTATTTTTACTTTTGTGTTTAGAGTGCAGCAAATTTTGATCATCCTGTTAATTCAAAATTCCCACTGGGCTTACAGTGTTTATCCTAACAGAATGAATACAAACAGAGTTTTTCACCCTGAAAAACAGAGAACTTTATTTGATAGCTGTAGAGTTAATTTTGCCCTACTAGAGTTCCTCCAAGAGATAGTGAAATGAAATAAAATTACAGACTGGTTTGTTTTTTTTCTGATCTACATCTGTTCTCATGAATCAAATTTGCAGTCCTAGAAAATACCTGAAGTCACTGAAATTCTGTTTAACTGTAATTTATTAATCTAAAAAAGCATACTTTTGAAACAAAATCATTGATGTGTAATGAACTTACATATGTAATCCTGAGTACATTTTGTATTATGGAGTTATTTCTTCCTCATTCTACAGATCTCAGAACAATTCAGTTTTGTTCTTTTGTCACCTATATCCCATATGACATAATCCTTTTTACCATAAGAAATATTTTCTCTTCTGTAAATTAATGTATTATGCAGATTTTTTTTAAAGAGTAGACTATGGGCGCTACAATTAGTTGCCTGGACAGCAAGGAAGGCCAGGTTTTAATAGAAGACAATGAGAAGTAATTATAGGAAAGAAACCACCTAAAGGAGACTGAGTTTGGTCACTGTTCTTGAATTCCTCAGAATTATTTTGCACATTAAAGCTTCGTGCAGAAAGTACTGAAAATAGTCACTAACATTAAGCATGTCAAGTATCCATAACACCACTTGAAAACCATGGCAGGTATTATATGTTCTGTACAGTAAATATTACTGCTTAGCAAAAATTTGTGGTGGCTCTGTCAGAAAAAGTTAACAGGATTGACAGCTCAAGACTTGGTGGGTGTTTACTAGGTGAACTCATCATCTGATAGTTCTGTCATCCTAAAAGCTTATTTTGCAGGCTACACTATTAGTAGGAAAAGTAAGTAATAGCATTGCTGTGACACTAAAGGAATGCCACAGAAGAGCTGAATTTACAGTTACAAAAACCAAACAAATCAAGCAGGCATTTTCTTCCTGGTACTCTATAGACATGGATTACTGACAGTATAAGAGAAAGGTCTGTGTGGCATGAACACTTCCAGTCACCTAACACAAGAGTGTTTGCAAAGCTGCTCAGGCCCGCATCAGATTAGGGTTCTGTTGTTACATTTTCCAAAGCCTATGTGGTGAGATGCCTTACTTATCATATACACTTTTAAGGCATACTATGCAACTACTTTTCTTCTGGTTTCTTTCATATCAAATCTATTATTTCACCAACAGCCTTCAATTATTTTAGAAATTCTGCATAAACAAGATGCATCTGCTAAACAGTTTCTTAGAAACTCTGTAAAGAACTGGGCTGAAAATTTTATAGAAGAGTAGAATTTTGTCATCTGCAATAATTAAAACATTTTCTTTCTATTCAACTTTTCCAGTGGAAAGTTAAAAATTGTTAAGTCTTCTATTGCAATATATTGAAAAAAACCTTTGCCTCAGATCAGTAATAGCAAAATATATTTTAAAAAGAAATAATAGAAATAGAGAATGACAGATCATTATTACAGGACTGTTAGGAGTAGGCCTGGAGTTGAACTTACAAAAAGTATATTGAAGTTTACTGTAGTGTTTCTTATCTAATGACTGCAGTCAGTGAATGTCCTTCTCTGAAAATACAGCCAGAAAGCACAACTTTCAAGTGAACAGAAACTAGATTCTTTCTTAGGGGTCAAGGATCCTGCTACATTTGTGGAGTAAGATAAATATTTCACCATAGAATGAAATGGAAATTCTGCCCCAATCTGTAACACAGGTTCCTGAGTTAATTGTGAGGTGATGCAGGAGTTCAATGCCACATGTCCTTTTTTCCTAACACAGAAGGTTGGACACTAGACCAGAGACTCCTTTGCATAAGCAATGCTTTTACACATTCTGATGGAGCTCTATCACAGCCTAGAACAAAGATTCAAGAACTGCCATAGGCCAGAGAGGATCATTCTTCTGGGAAAGTACTACATGCTGGGCTCTGGCTTTGCTCCAAGGACACTCTAACCATCTTGTGGTTTGACTTACTCTTCTGTTTTCTGCTCCCTAATGTATCTTGAATCCAGTCTAGGTTTTTGTTGTGGTGACAAACAAAGTTCCTTGGGAGATGTGATGTTGAATCCACGTAAACTGTGAGAGTTTATACTCTTATTCTTGTAGTTCTTTAGTGAGTGACCCACTAAACAACACATTTTACCTGGGCAATGGGCAGGAAAGGGGAAGCTGAGGAAATAAAGAAGGAAACAGGCAGTTCTCCCCTTGGCTACAAATGAAGCAAGGCAGTCAAAGCAACGGTTTATGGGAAGCTTTTTCTTTCAGGTGTGTGTTAGAGCATACCTTTTGGATTAGATTTCTCTGGAAATTAATGTA
This sequence comes from Serilophus lunatus, assembly GCA_013399895.1. Lineage (NCBI taxonomy): Eukaryota > Metazoa > Chordata > Aves > Passeriformes > Eurylaimidae > Serilophus > Serilophus lunatus. The sequence goes on from VXBA01002271.1 coordinate 462,405, forward strand.
TGAAAAGATCTAATGTTTAGAATTATTTGGAGCTTAAATGGTAGATAGGTGGAGAGCTTCTTAAGGCTGGAGCTATTTCAGTACATGTAGAAAGAGAGCCTTGAGCAGTCGATCAGTGTTACAATGTCTCCCAGGTGTAAACCACAGATGAGCATAGATGTATCATCAAGAAACACAGAAATATGACACTTGCTTTCTATACAACATGCTACATGAAAAGTTTAATCGGAAAACGTTGTAGAAATTACTGCAGCTATTTGTAAGATTTTTTTGGAGGTCATCATCATGGCTAGGCTTCGCGAACGAAGATATGGGAAGGGCTCTACCCACGCTTGCTGCAAGCGCGCTGGTGGCTAAAAAAGGCCAGTGTGGGACGGGCAAGTCTGGTTACAAAAAGCACAGTGGAAAGTCTCCTTAGGTGGTAGTGACGAGACGGTTCTTTCTGCATTGTCTTTTCTCCTCAAGACTGATTTTTTATGTAGGTGATTCATGTTGAAATCCCTGTTAAAGATACTGTATGAGTTTAAGAGCAGATTTGATTCAATGGATGGAGAGTCTTCTGACACAGAAGTGGAAACAGTAAGTTCCAAATGTAAAAGGGAGGGCAGGGTTTATGCAGGAAAAAAATGCAGAAAAATTTAAAGAAATTATTAGGAGGTTGGCATGGAAGTACTGCAAAGAGCAAGTGAAATTATGTTAGGGTTCCTTACTGGACAGCAGGAATGGACAGATGTGAAAACTGCAGTCTAGAATCTGCATTATGCAAAATCTTTAAATTAATGATTAAAAGTCTTTAAGACGGAAGATCAGGACTAGACAAAATACCTGCACCCACAGGCAATGCAGAATGGTCTTTTCCATTTTCCCCTCTGTAGTAATATGTGAGCATTTTGCTGTCGTTCATGGTGTGATATAACTTAACTGTGTGTTTATACCTTAATGATGGGATTTTATGTCATTGTCATTAGTAGAATCAGAACTAGACATAGGCAGAGATTTTTAAAACACCATCCAAAATGTGTAGACTCTGTGAGACTTTTTGTAATATTGAAAACAAGGATTATTAAACTTCATTTGATCTGTGGACAAGATACAAACAGCAATGAATCAATATTACTAGCTGTTTAGAAAAGCATAAGTAAAAGTAGTAGCAATGTATTCATTAAAGAATGGCAAGTATGTGTTTTGCTTGTGTTTTTGCTTGAAATCTGCAAGTTGCACATAACTGAGAAGATAGGCAGTATGGGTGTACACAGTTTATTTGAGTTTTAGGAAAGGATTTGATGCAATTCCATTTAATAAATTAATTTTGAAGTCATAAGACATAATACAGCGACAGATAAAAAGGGACGGAAGGGAAAAGTTCATGTTGAATAGGTTAATTCCATTGGCTCCTAAGTAGCTCAGATACTTCAGTGTGCAGAAAATTGAGTTAATGAGATTACAGCTAAAAATAATCACACAGAGGGCAATTTGCAGTAAAAATATGTTAGGGTGAAAAAAAATAAGAACAAAAATAATTTAAGGCAGGTGTAAAGATACTGATTTTATCTCACGTACGTTACTTTCACCAATGAACTCAAGCAAAATAACTTCTGAGCTGAAGCATCCTGACCAGACTCAGACTTTGGTTTTAGTTTTGTACAGTGTGAGATTATCTCTGTATCTGTATGTGCGCACATTGGAAAACTGGCTATTGCTGTTATTTGTTGGGTTAATCCACTTTGTTGCATGTTGTTTCTGCAAGGATAAGAGTTTCAACATAGATGTCATGCATGAGGCTGTGTTGCTACACGAGGCTATGTAGAAATTTATGTAAATATGTAAGTGTTTACATTTGTCCAGTGAATACTTTACTTTTAAGGGACATAAGCTTCCATCATCTGGACAGATATGCAAGTGCAGATCTGAACAGCAATGGTAAATCCCTCATAGAAGGGAGGAGTTGACAATTTCTAAAATGTACACACTGTGTGATCTTTAGTTGGAACAGCTTCACTGGAAATACCTTTCCAGATGCCACAGTGACATAAAAAGGTGGTTTATATCTGTTACCATAGTATACATTTCCTGCTTTTAGGGAATAATTCAGCCAATCTACTTTAGATACCTAGTTTAGAATGAAAAATCATATCCCAGGATGCAGTTTTCTCCTGTGTGTAGAGTCTCTGTGTCTAGTTCACATGGAGACATGTTGAACATGAACATCTGACACTGAGTCAGAGACCTGAACTGAAAAAGCAGTAAAAAGAGATTATATATCCCTATACTAAAAGCTTCTAACCCAAGTTTCTCAGAGATTTGTGTGTGAGAAAGGAAATGTTACTTTATGAACTGAAAATGCATTTTTTGGTCTGCATCCTGTGTAAAGCGATGATCATGGAAAGGAGTATAGGCACAGGTCACTGTCTCCTGAACAGTTTTAGGATTAGCCCCATGAGAAGCTCTGTACCAAGAGTGGGTGTTCTGCCATCGATGCAGCTGGTCCTTTTCTCCCCTGCTGTCTCCCTGCTGTATCTCAGTATCTGGAGAATAGCTTTGGCTTCCTCATTGCCTGCTGCCCTGCTGAGCTGAGAGAAAGCAAGAAACAGCCAAACTCCACTGAATCATTATAAGGCTATGAGACAGAATAACTCCCCTCCCTCACAGGGACTTCCTGGGGAGAAAAAGTAGGATGAAATGAGTATCAGTCATCTGCTAAAGCCATCTCATTATCTGCCCAGACAGAAGTCAGGTTAAAACAACTAAGGGCTGCCTGAATCTGATTCTCAAAGAAGCGTGGACTGGCTAAACTGTATTGCCCTTGTAAACGCAGCATATCCATTTCTGTTCACAAATAATCCCAGCAAGTTCCTTCTCAAACGTAAGCATATGCCTTGATACCAAATATTGCAGATAATGCAAAACAAACAAGCAGGCTTCATACCAACCAGAGACCTTTTCTACTTAAAGGGATGCCTGTAGGTAACCAAAAAGTGTTTTCTGCTGTCTCTGTGGTGGAGGAAAAAAAAAAAGATAATCCCCAGAACATTCATTGCATTTTGACTTTTTGGAAATAATGTTTATCTCTCAGGATGAAAAGACTGGAAATAGTAACCAGAAGTCTGCAGGAAGTGATTTCCCATTTATGCAGCACTTACACTTTTCTGTGTGGAGCAATGGATCTAATTTTGGGCACATCAGCACAAGAAAGTCTTGAAACACTGGAGTCCAGTGATGAACAACCAAGATGATTAAAGAGCTGGAGCATGTGATGTACAGAGACACTTCAGCTACTTATGTGGAAAGTGGAGAGAAAATATAAATGCAATGTAAGAATAAGAGACAAGAGACACAAGTTGTAAGAAAAGAAATTCCATTTAAAAATAGAATGAATTTTTCACCATTAGGATTTCCCAGTGATGCTGTGGTATCTCTATCCTGTAAGAAAATCAAAGCTGCACTGACAAAACAGAGCGCTGATAAATCTGCTCTAAGATGGCACTTTTTTGGGCAAAGGTCAGACCACATGGCCTCACAAGGTCCCTTCCGGCTTCAGCTGCTGCATGATTCCATACGTTGCCAGTGCAACGTAGGTGGCATGTGACAATCTCTTAAGATCAAAGAAAGGCAAGCAACACCTTGTGGTGAAATGACAAAATCTTAAACATATTGGCTTGAGTCAGAACCTAGATAATTTTTAAGAAGCTGTTGCAGTCTGACACTTCAAGCAAAATTACCTCAGTCATGATCTTGTCAGAGGAGATGTCAGATATCCTCAGATCCTTTTCCAATACTGTACTGATACAGGTAGCTCACAGAGTTTTAGAGTGGGCAAACATGGATGAATAGGAGATGACCTAAATTTTAAAACTACATTTTATCCCCATTCTTCTGGATTACCTGATGCCGTCTCTCTTCATATTAATAGAAATAACCCAAGTAAGAACATCCATATTCTACCTGTACTTTTTGTGACTATTTGTAGGTTATGATGCTATTCATGCAGGTTTGACATAGGCAGAGGCATAATAATAGGTCATATGGATGGCATAAGCAAAAAAACCGAAAACAACAAGAAGTATTTCAGGGCACAAATTATGTAAAACACCTCTGCCTTTAGATAGAACACAGTGATTTGTACAGAAAACTAAATCTTAAAAATACTTTGGTACCAAAATAATTTTTTAATATTCTGTTTAAAATATATTTTAATAGATAAAAGCAAAAAAAAAAAAGGAAATGCTTTTATATGTCAATAATCACAACAGGAAAGAAATTCAGATCTGTGAAGATCCCTTTCAGTCCTTAGGGTAAAGTAAAAAAAAGAAAAAAAAAAAAAAGTGGTGCTTGGTTTTCCAGTGAGTAAAACCAGTATAAAAAGTGGAACCTATGGAAAAGAAAAAGATCTAAACCAGAAGAAAAAGACAAGAAAGAAAAGACGTGGTAAGCCAGCAAATTATGTATATTTAAAAGTCTGTATGGGCTTGCTGCACTGTAGTCCTCAATATTAGTTTATAATACTGACTCCTACTGTGATGTGCTGTGTTCTTTAGCTCAGGACTTCCTTGCCATGCTTAATGACTTCTACTCTTCATTTATTTTACTTTGAGCACTGGCTATTAGTTGAATACTATCATTATATTAAGAAAGTATAAGCAGTAAATCCCAGTATTACAACTAGTGTAAGTAGCAGTAGCAGACTGAGGGGGAGGAGGGAAAAAAAAATGAGATATAATGGAATAGTTAGAGTGAATCAAGTAACTAAGTGAACAATTATCTTTTTCTTCTGACTTTCATTACATATATAAGGTCCATAAAGGAACCAACTACTATAAAAACAAATTTTTGGGGTCTTTACCTGTAGACCTTAGAGTGTAAAAGAGCTTGAGGAACTTTTGCAGAGATGAAGAAAGGATTCATCGTGCACATGGTCAGCTTCAGTGTTCAGTGCATCCCTGAAATAGGCATATTCAAAGACTTGGGCTCTGATCCAAATCCCACGTCAATAGGAGCATTTAAACTTTTAGAAAACCTTACTTATGTCTTTGGAGAATTACACATGTGCTCTATTTCTTCTATGTAGAGTGAAGAAGTTGAAACCTCACTGAGTTTTTCACCTCTTGAGTTTCCTTACTCATAAAGTCTTCCCAGAGACAAACAACTCCAGTACCCGATATGATGCTGTAACTTTCTGAGATTTGGGATTGCTAAATATTTCTCATAGGCCAGTTATCATAGATTGTCATGTGGAGATGTGTACATTCACCTCGCATAACAGCTTAAAGGGAGAAAAATGGTTGTGCAGTAGTATTGTGTGCTGAGCTCTTACGAATTGACAAGTAGCAGAGGCAAGAGCAGTAAAGTGTTTTACAGCAGGCAATGCTGACTGGATAGTGAAACCATCCATCTGGGCCAGAAGTGACCACATGTAGGCTCAGCTTCTTAGCCATCATGTTTTCCTGTGCTTGGGAGAAAGTGAGTTATTTGATACATGAACCACAGATCTAGAAAGTCTTGTTTCTGAACTCTCTCCTGTCATAGGAATGTAGCTGCTATTACTGAAGTATCATTGCCTCTCTCTGCAGAATCTCTAAATGCTGTATAATTTCCTTTACAAAAGGAAGGTGCTGTTTTGCATGACTATCTAAACTAAAACCAGCAAGCCATTTCTTATGCCAAAAAATTGGTTAAGTATGGATGTGATAGGAACAAAAGGAGGAAAAAATCAAGGGTATAGGGGCTATAGTCTTTATTCTCCAGTGATTCCTGGTATGACATGGAAAGAGTCACTGAACTCTGTTACAATTTCCCATTTGTAAAATGGGGTTAAAATACCTACCTCACAGGGGTGTTGTGAGGCTTTTTGAAATAATGTTTGTAAAGTGCTTTGAGATCCTTGGATGAAAGGTGAAATAAGAAATCATATTCACTTCTTTTAGTGCAATATGAGTGCACTTCTGTTGAAATGGCTAAAGGCTTCCAGCTCTTTATAGCTATTTTACACTGGTTTTCACTATCATTTCCTCCTGTCATTTTTTATATCCCCTGGCAGTTAAAAAGAACACATTTTGCAGTCAAGAATATCTAAATTGTCATGGTATTGTGTGGATAAGGACTAAATAATCTGATATTCTTTTTAAACTGTGTTGTGTATTCCTTGTCCATGCAACCCTAAAGCTAACAGAAGAGGGATATATTAACATTGTGCATTTTAAATGGGCTAACTTGTGTCTTCGTGAGACAAATTTAGTCCCTTCACCAAATAAAAAACTTCAGTTTGCATCACTGGTTCCAAAACTTATGCAAGAAGTAGAGTAAGTGTTCTTGTACTAAGTGTTTTGCAGTCATTTAATAGCCATAAAACAGCACAGTGTAAAGGTAGTAACTGAGTTAAAGGTTAAATCTTAGGAATCACAGAAATGTAAAATGAAAGAGAAATTAGATTTTACAAAGCTGAATCAAAGAAAAGGCATAGAGCTGCTGGTCTAACATACTTTCCAGTAGACTCTTAGCTAACAGGCAAACTGATTCAGTATTTAAAATTTCATTTTAATAAACAGGTGATACAGGTGCCTCACTAGAGCAAGCTCAGAATCCAAATGTTATTGAGGAGATTACATGGCATACATAAATATCCTTTTCATTAAAATTAACTGCTGCATGGAGATAAGAAACATGAGCAAAATTTTGTTACAGAAAGGAGATGCAAGGAAAGGCCAAAAATTAAAATAGGAGAATTGAAACTCAATTCAAATATTTTGCCTTCCTGCCTCTGTCATCTTGGATTAATGCTTTGCACTTTCTTCTCCTCCACCACCTTTTTTCTTCTTCATTTTATGACTGAATGGACAGAACTGAAAATTGTATGACCAAACAAACAGAATAAAAAATACTGTAGTTACAGCTTTCACCCAGGTTCTCTACTCAGAAGGAATTTGGATGTCTTCTCTTATACAATACATGATTCACATTTTGACTTTTCATTTATGGAGGCAAAGTATAACATATTCCTCCCATTGGTGATCATTTACACAACTCTCATTCATGTGAAAACAAACACAAACCTCTTTTAAAAAAACCAGTTGCTGAACCTTTTCACATTTGAAAAGTTGGCCTAGAATAGTCACTGCGTACCTGAGCAGTTCTCAGGATGCCTTGAGAAAATATGGGGTTTTTCCTGCTCTATATTTCAATATCATGTTAGAGCTAGATTTGGACAGATTTCACCAGTGTTTGTAGATACCTCATCCTAAACCTGAAGGCACTGGCAATTTTGGAGCTACAGCTCACTGCTTCTTTAGCTACCTTGATGTTCCTTTTCCTACATCTGACTGCAAATCAGGTATAGTTACAGGAAGCACCCCACAAAGCAGCAGTTTCTACTGAACGAGCTTCTTGGCATCAGGTTTTCACCTTAATATTTAAATTAATGTGGGATTTGTTTGTACATTTCATTTTAGAAGATTGTTATTAGTGTATTATAACTTTAGCTTTTCAAATAATGCAAATTAATTATTCAGTAATCCTTCATTACCTTCTTCTATGCAGTTATTCAAAATGGACTTTTTAAAATAGGAAGTACAAGTGGCAGTCCTTACTTGTTCACTGAAAATGTGAACTATGATGATCTTGAGAAACGCAGCAACTAAAATAAAACCACCTTTTATGATAAATAGATAGCCCACTGTTGACTTGGAATATCTTTTAATGTAAAAATACCAAACAATTATCCATATTAATTGTCTTTCCTCTATATTCGAGTAGATAATTTATATGGTAGAATATTTTACCATTAGAGTGTTTTTTTGTCTAGATGTAGCCTAGTCATCAACAAGTTCTGCTGCTTAACTACAGCCTACTATCATCCCAGGATCCCTAACCACTGTGTAGAAGGAATACTATCTTGCGGCTGAAATATTAATTATTGTGCTGTTGAGCTTTGTATTTAAAACTCTGATTTATTATGTTGTCCATTGACATAAAAATTATTTTTATCAAACATTATTTCTTATTACCAAAATGTTAGTGCACAAGCCACCTACTACCTGAAATTTCTCACATTGGTTTATTTAACCTGAAACATAATAGTCACACTTCAGAAAATGCTACATCTTTAGGTTTACCAGTGTTGAAAATACATCTAAGTTGACAAGATGCTATTAGAAGTCGATAGACTAGCTCTTGAGCAGGTGTTAATTGTCCTAGCTCACTTTGCACCAGCTGAAAAACTGGCCTAGCATGTCACTGTAATTACAGATTTAGGATCTTTCTTTTCCAGTTGTGATGCAAAACGTTAAAATATTGCTTGGGTAGCTGATTATCAAAATATAACATATGCGACGTTCATTAGTAAGTAATAATGCATGTATATATGTTTTAACAATGGATCTAAAAATGACATAACTTCTGACTGAACATGAGATCCCAGAAAATGCTATCTGGATGATATTCATCTGACTGAATATGGATATCTTTAAGGGAGGCATCTAGTCTGAGTCCCTTTGTTGTCCATGAAGAGAAGCATGCACTTCTAGTGGTTATTAGTTTTATTCTCAAGAAGATAATCTTGACTAGATCATGTGGGCTGTGCCCTTAAAGTGTCTGCTTCTCTTTGTTGACTAAAGATGGGAATATGGAATAGCTTACTCAGATATGAATGCCTGTCTTGCTCATGTCTAAAGTTAGGTGAGATGAATCTCACCCTCAGTGTCTCACATTGGCTCCATTTTATTAGGTTCTCCCTCTACAGTTACTAAAGCAAAGCTGAGTAAAATGTGGTAACTCTGCACCATTTTGTTACAGTACACAGGACGGTAGATAACAGCCCTGTCATACATATATTATGGCCATATAATTTGGGCTAGCATATTTATTTCAAATGATATTGTGCAAATAATTGCTTCTGTCTTTCTTTCATGTAACAGCTCTTTTAAAATTCTTACTTCTCCACAGATGAACTGAGAGATTTTGATTTCTATTGATGGATCCACTAAGTAAAATGCCATTTTAATCTTTGTGTGTAGTTATTGGTCATCTAGTGTTAATGGTGTGTATGGTGCTAAAAAAGTTCTATTTTCCTGCTTGATGTATACTCTTTGTCTTTTGGTGAATGGTGTTCACCAGTAAGAGAATTAATTCAGTTGTATTCACTCCTTTTCCACCTACAATATTTACAGGAAATATAGGAGTGACAAAAGTTGGAAACATAGGCAATTATGTCATATGAATAATGTGCTTGTAATAAACCCCATAAAACTTTAAATACAGAAGTGAAAGAAGAAGCCTAAGTATTTATGCTATAATATAGCAGTAGTAATTAGCATTTTGATTGTCTGTTTCTTACCAGTTCTGTGAAAGAAACTCATGTGAATAGCAAATAAACAAAAATAGCCTTTCTGACTATAGAGAAATTCAGTTCACATGGGCCAGCCATAGTTTTATAGAATTGCTGTTTGATTAACAATATTTGACATGCAGTTTGTTTTCTGTCCATGCAATTGCAACAACAGTTCCAATTGTAGCCACTTTTTTCTTTTCTTTTCCTTTTTCTTTCTTTCTTTGTTTCTTTCTTTGTTTCTATTTTTTATGCAGAAGACCATCAAATGAATTGTCACAATACTCGAATAATGCAAGACACAGAAAAAGACGATAACAATAATGATGAGTATGATAATTACGATGAACTGGTGGCCAAGTCATTGTTAAATCTTGGCAAAATTGCAGAGGATGCAGCATACAGAGCCAGGACAGAATCAGAAATGAACAGCAATACATCTAATAGTCTGGAAGATGATAGTGACAAAAATGAAAATATCGGTCGGAAAAGTGAGCTGAGTTTAGATTTAGACAGTGATGTTGTTAGGGAAACAGTGGACTCCCTTAAATTGTTAGCACAAGGACATGGTGTAGTGCTTTCAGAAAACATTAATGACAGAAATTATGCAGACAATACTTCACAGCAAGATAATAGGAATATGAACTTTGTAATGCTAGGGAAGCCTGTGAACAATGGACTTACAGAAAAAATAGTGGAGGAGAGTGATGAAGAGGTGTGTCTCAGCAGTTTGGAGTGCTTAAGGAACCAGTGTTTTGATCTGGCTAGGAAACTCAGTGAGACAAACCCACAGGAAAGAAATCAACAGCAAAACATGAACACTCGTCAGCATGTCAGGCAAGAAGATGACTTCCAAGGAAGAACACCAGACCGGAATTACTCTGATATGATGAACCTAATGAGGCTTGAAGAGCAGTTGAGCCCCAGATCTAGGACTTTTTCTAGCTGTGCCAAGGAGGATGGTTGTCATGAAAGAGACGATGATACCACCTCTATTACTTCAGATAGGTCTGAAGAAGTGTTTGATATGACAAAAGGTAACTTAACCCTGCTTGAGAAAGCAATTGCTTTGGAAACTGAGAGAGCAAAAGCCATGAGAGAAAAAATGGCAGTGGAAGCTGGAAGGAGGGATAATATGAGATCATTTGAGGAACAGTCTCCAAGACATCTTTCTGGGGATGACAGGAAGCCTAAACCCAGTGACGGCCATGTCAAAAAGCCATATTATGGTAAAGGTAATATTTCTATATACCGTATGTTATGTCATGAGAAAGTGTGAGCTAACATGTTAAGTTTTTGCATAAATTTCTGAATTGAAGTTATTAATTCCATATAATGGGAACTTTATTAAAATTATAGTATGACATGATTGTAAAATAGCATCATGCTACAATTATAAAATGAAAGAATGCATTCTGCAGTGTTAGAAATATGCACAGTATGTCAGTGGCTAAATTAAAAAAAAAAAACTTCTCAGGGAAACAAAACAAGAGATCATGTTGAAAGAGGCAAAGATTTTTCTCAAATTTTTAATATATTTTTAAATAAAATATAAAAATATAAAAAAAAATGTTTAATTTTTAATATATTTTGTAGTAATAATTAAAAAGGAAGAAGATTGTGTTGCAAACTATATTGGTTATGTAGCAGGTAGTCAATCAGCTATGAAGTGCATATGTTACAGATTGGATTGGGTAGGTGGCATCATGACTTATAAAATTATCATCAAATGACAGTTATTGATGAAGCCTCTCCCATCTAAAATGTAGAATTGCCTGATAGAAATTGAACAGTATCAAAATGACCGATAACATAAGATAAGGGCAGTGACTGCACATTAATTATCTTAAGATAGTAATGTAATGGAAACCATTTGCTATGCAAGGCATGGTGTGGCCTGGGCTGAGATCAATAGCAATTTCTTTCTTACGTGCATTCCACTTCACTGGTTTCATTCCATTGTGGAAACAGTTAAGGTGCTGCCTTGACCATAATTAAATACAAAAGAAAAAAAAAAAAAAAAGGAACAAAAAAAGAACAGAATAAAAGTTACCTTTAGAATGCCTTCTAATTTGCAGGATTATCATGATGATGGTGCACTTATATTATGACACCCCTTTAACGTGTCTACATCTGTACATGTAGGGCTGTGTTGTATTAAGTGTTCAATACCTCCTGAGATTCATTGAACACCCCTGATTCCCATTGACTTTAGTGGAAATTGAGGACGTGGTATTTCTTGGGAGACGTTAAGCAGGGACTGGGTTCATCTTTTACTTGTTGTAAAAGTATTTGGTATCCTTTCTACATTTGAGATGGTGGGCATTTTTCTCCTTTTTATAAATCCCTGTTTTGAAAAAGTGATCTGCTTGTGACATTCATGTGGGCAGACGACATTTGATCTGAGCAAGGTTTTGATCATTTTTTACAAGCCTTAAAGGAAAGTAATGATCAGTCTTTTAGAGAAGCATGTAAATTACTGTTGTAAAACACTGCTGCAATGTATTTCAGTAAAGTTTTGTTTGCTCTAACCGCAAATATATGGTCCAGTGTATGCTGTAGTAACTTTGGGTATTTGGAGAAGACAACTTTAGTTAGTGTATTACTGCATAGCCATGTGGATGTTGTGCTAAAAGTTGTTCACATATGACCTATTAGATATATTTCCCTTTGAGTATGTCTCTAATAAAATCACAGAAAACATGGCAAAACAATATCAATTTTTGAAGAGCTTTTTAACTCTGGTATTGTCCAGCCCTTCCAGTCTATATATGCCTCGGAAAACATGTATGCATATGGACCTGCTGTCTCAAAAAAGTCTATGTACTTTTTGACAGTAAAAAATGTATGGACTTCCTATTTTAGTAAATTCTAGAACTTTGAATCATCCTATTCCTTGAGAGTTGCCGGCTGAATTCATAATGGATCCACACCTGAACCAAGGACTAAATACTATAGGAGTTTGGACAAAGAAACATTGTGAGGTGGATCATTCTTCACCTTTTTAATAAAAGAAGAAAGAGGACGTTTTTCCCTTACTTTAAGAAAGCAAGGAAACATTCTAGTAGTTGTTGAGAAAGGAAGCTTTAAATAAAACAATTGCTTATATAATTTGTTTTCCACTCACACATTATCTTCCAAATACTCATGGAAGAGATACCTATAGAGATGTATGATATGGTTAAGTAGAAACATTTTGGGTACACGGGTTTGCAATGAGAACTACCTCTTGGCTTCAAGAGTTCTGCTTTCAAAGATCACTGAAACAATTGTTAAGGGACCACTAACCATTTTTCCCCTGCCATTTAAAGCTTTCTAAACAGGCTTTCTTCTGAAATTTATGAATTTTAAAACCTTTCTAAGTCCTCTGACAACCTTCACTCAGGGAATACTTCCATTACAGCGAGGAGTGAGGAAAGGTTACAGAGTTAAATTAAACTGCAATTATTTCTCAAAAATAGCAGAAGAGGATTTACAAAACAGTATCCAGTATTTTCTATAAAGTTGTGGAAAGTATTCAAATGTCTTCCATTAAAAGCAATGGGAAATTTTACAAGTCCAATTTTATGCAAGTTTTGAAATCATTAAGAGTAGTATACAGCATCTTTTCTGACTCATTAGACCATAAAGGCTCATAAGGATCTGATATGTGCTAAACTTTATAGCACAGATTTGAATACAGAGGAGGATTTGCTGTAGGATATAAGTGTCCAGATCCTCAGCTGCTCTAAACTACAATACCTTCATTGACTTCCTGTGGAGTTCTGACAATGTGGAGTTGCTAAAATTTCTCTAGTTTCAAGTCTCTAAAAAGCCATTATGGTCTATTAATCATCTACATTTTTGCAGTCCTTTAATATTGTTATATCTACATAATTTATATTTCATTTACATTACCTGTTCACATATCTAATACTTTTACACATCCCAAAGTACTTGACTTGATGAGTTGCTTAGAGTTGTGTTTGTATGTAGCCGTGGGCTTGCTGTTCTAGTGGTCTCAGCACAGGCCTGTCTGGCAGGAATTCAAATCCCTCCTCTGACATTTACTCCTTCTGTGGCCTTGGGTTTAACTTCTTGATCCATTTGCTTCAATTTCCTGACATATAAGATTATGGTCTTTCCAGGAGTGTTGTGATAATTGTATAGCACATTGGAGATAGATTTGTATGTGCATTTGTCGTTAAAGAGCATGAAACAAAGAAATCTGTTCTACAGCCAACATGCAAGTTAAGTAAAATAAAACTTCCATAATTAGAGATTCCGTTTGCAAAAGACAAGTTTTAAGTATTTTATTAAAATTTAAGAATGGATTTAAGACATGGAGAGCCATTAAATTTAGCTAAACAATTTCTCTAAAATGAAGGTGTTTTGGAACAACTTGAAAAGAGAAATCAGGGAAAGATAAGTCCACAACAGAATCTGAACTCTGGGTTGTATTGGTTGATGCTGAAAAGAATGGGTTGTATGTAAAGTTCTGCAAGCACTGAAATTTCCACTGATTGTACTGAGGGTTCTGTTTGTTGAAGCTGGGATGGAATTTAATGTAAGAAAGGCTTACTTGGAAACAAGTAGCAAAATACGATTTTCTGGAGATGAAAGCATAAATACTGAAGCAGAAAAATGACAAGAACAGCATAAAAAAATGAAGATAACTCAGATTGGGTATTGAAAGGAAGGATGGATTAAAAAAGATGTTGGCGGATCTTGAGCCAAAATAGTAGCTGTTTGAGGATCCTGAATTTTATTCCTTTAATACAAATATGAAAATCAGCAATCATCTCCAAAATATGGCAACTGTGGTCAGGAGGATAAGAAGTAATTCGTATCATGTGCCTGGCTGGAAGAGCCGGGATGTCATTTCTCAGGTGTTCTGTTAAAGGAAATAAGCTGATGAAGTTATGTGAGAAAGTTCTAGTTCAGGATCTATCTCACCAGCATTACACATTATTGGCAGAAAACTTATATTTTGTGAAAAAATATCTAGTTAGACTTTTCAATGATTTGTAGTCAGAAGATCCAAAACCAATATAAAAGATATTAACCTTTTTAACGTATGACTATTCAAATGTTACATATGTTAAGTTTGTAATGGCCCAGATTTAGACACCAAGTGGTACTTTCAGTGATTCTGGCTACAATGTTTACTCCACCATTATTTATTGAAGAGAAAGGAACACTGAACTGAACTGAACTGAAATTCTTAAGGAATTTAAAGAGAACAAGAGTCGTTTTCTCACTGAGCTTTGGAAAAGAGATTTGTTTGTGCTGAATTACGGAATTGTTATGCCGAAGAACTGGGTTTGCTACTTTCAGGACATTGAACTTCTATGACAGTACATTTGCAGACCTTAACACATGAGACAAATAAGAATGTAAGAAGGGAAGCTCCAACTAAACAGTTTCCAAGTAACCTTACACCCTTGAGCTAATGCTTGCCAGCAGAACATTGAATGACATGGTATGGCTTTGCTATAACAAGGTCACTTTCCAATCACTGTGAATGGATATTGCTGTGGTCATAGGAGCCTGCAGTCTGAAAAGAAGATAAAAATGGCAGAACTGTGATAAGAAGTAGAGGGGATTTTTTTATTTCTGGTTTTCATAATAACATTTACCTACGAGTAAATGACATGATTAAATGAACCTTCTTACAGAAATGTGAAAAGCCTCATTCACTTGACACATTTGTTGTAAATTATAGATCCCTCAAGAACAGAAAAGAAAGAGAGCAAATGTCCTACCCCTGGGTGTGATGGAACTGGCCATGTAACGGGGCTTTACCCCCATCACCGCAGTTTGTCAGGATGCCCACACAAAGATAGGGTCCCTCCAGAAAGTAAGTTCACATTCTTTCATGGAAACTGGGGATAAAACTACAAAAACTTTTCTAGCATGCTTTTTGAACCTTTTATTTAAAAAATTAATTTCATTTTTCAGTATGGTTTGTCTCAAATTAGTCAACTGTTCTGTGTTATACCTTTTCCTTTATTCCATCATTTCCATTCTCTACTAACTTTACACTAAAAGAACAACTTTTAAAGCTGTATTCTTTGATTTTAAGAATCCTAGATTATTTTTAAATAGACATATTCAGTAAATAGAGAAAAAGTTTTGCAGAAGATGTGCACTGCTTTCACTTCTGCATGCTGATGCCACAACAACTGTCCTTATTGTCTTGTACAGGAATAATTGTTCCTGAAAAACTTGTAATCCTTTTTCTTTGTTGTTGTTGTGTCTGAAAGTTATTTCATATTAACCTAGTGCATATTATAAAAAATAGTAAATTGGCTGTTTGTTTAGTTATAGAACTCAGTATTTTGAGCAAACATTCCCTGTCAGACGCATGGGTGGAACTTCCTGCCATGTCAGCAAATTCTCTGAATAGGAAATTCACCCATCTGAGCTAAGGGACATCAGCCTGAAAGCAGAGGGCTCCCTTTCTAGAAGTCTCCTCCTTGGCTGGTGGAATCAGCATAGTTCTGTTGAAGCTAATTACTCTATGCTGGTTTACATCAGGCAAGTGGCTAGATAAGATCCAGTTCTGTTTCACACCAGTTTTAAAATGATGTTATTCCGTTGAAACATATGGACCTAAAATCCTCACCGTCCATCAGCACTTAGAGACTTAACCTCAATGAATTTACAGCAGCCTTAAGGAAATGTTATGAGGACAGTCAGGACTAAAATGGTCCCCAGTTTCCAAAGGAAAGTAGACTCTGATGGACAGGAAAATAAAAGTAGATTAGGACTGCAAGATGGCAGACGTAACAAGTCTCCTCTTTCATGGTACAGTGGCTCTTTCCAGTAGTAAAATGATGAGGAAGTGCTTTCGGAAGCTTTGCAGTTTGGTCAGTTGCTGAATACAGTATAACAAATAGAGCAATTTATCTGCTTTCCAAGACCTTATAATTTTCTGAAACACAGATATTTATTTGGTTGTTCAAAGTTCTATGGTAAATAAAAACCTCTTTAGAAGACTTTGTAAATCGAAGAAGAATATAGCTTTAAACTGTTTGCATGCTCTTGTACTACTAAAATTAAAAAGGTGAGCTCATCTTTTTTTTTTTTTTTCCTGTGATGTTGGCCTTGTGAAGCATGTTTCAAGAACAGCTTTGAATAGTAGGAATTTCAGAGTAAAGCTTTTGAGTCTATACACATTTTAGCACACTGATGATGGGATGATGATGATGATGGCTATCTTTTAATGAGTATACATCTCAAGTCTCTGAACAGCTTTTATTCAGTTCTTAACTCAGTCAAGGTATCTACTGATTTTATTAAATGGGTTTTTTTGAGTGAGAACTAAATACGGGCTTCCAGACTAACTTCTAGTGTGAGAAAATCAGAACTTTTGCTGGGTGACCTTTTTCTGTTGAGTTATGTACTGCCATCCAGCTTCAAGACATGGATTCAGATATGTCTCATATCATAAAAAAGTCTTTAATGTTTCCAAAAAGTTCTCAATAATTTGGCACTTCATGGCATGAGCTTTATGATTTAGAGGAGTACTGCTCTAAGCAGTGTTGGAGTAACTTTTGCATCCAGCTTGCAGTGGATGTGGATGTAAATCAGTTTACTTTCTTGAGCTTGTACCACTTATTTCCTTTTTACATTTTTTTTCTGCCATACCTCAATTTTTAAGTGCTTGTTTTTGGTTCTTAGTATTTTGGGAAAAAAAAAAACATTTGTAGAGAGTACAAGAAAAAATCGAGGGACCCTTTCTGCTCATCATATAGATACGAATGATATATCTATGTGGGGGTGGGCAGAACTGGCCCCTAGCTCAATTGGGCTGCATTTTAGTTAGGGTTAAATTCTGTTCAGGGTTGTACTGGGGTGTGTTTCAAATAATTCAGTGTTCTACCAGTATAACTTGAGAGCAGATTTTCAGCTCTTGAGTTTGATACTGTGTTTATAAAGCTATATATTACAAATACATTTCCTGAAAGAACTTTTCTAGTCTGTAATTTTGTATTGTACAGTTGCTAGCTCGCCCTTTACTGTTGAGCTGATCTTTGCTCCGTAGTTCGTACAAAGAAGATGTTGGGTGCCTTCTGCTTCATTGCTGCACAAGAGATGCATTTGTTTATAGGTTCTGTAACCTTCATAACTTTCACTGTTGCCCTGTGTTAATAAGCATAGGGTCACAATACTTACTTCCCTCATCAGGCTTTATTGGCTATGTGTGTCACGTGTATTCTGAGGAATGCTGGTTGTTAATGAATCCTGCTTTGTTTTAAAATGGTTTCATATATACTGGGATTTGATTTTTTTTTTCTTGTTTTCATACTCTGCTGTTTTCTCTTACTCTCCTTGTCAAGTTCTTGCCATGCATGAAAATGTTCTTAAGTGTCCTACACCAGGCTGCACAGGCCGGGGCCACGTAAATAGCAACAGGAATTCCCACCGAAGGTAAGGATGCCGTCGCTGGACACCAATCTAGAGGGAACAGTGCCTCCAAACTGCAGCCCTTCTAGCAGTCCATTGGCGGGGGGGAGTGAGTGTGTGTGTTGTTGTTTTGTTCTGAAGATTGACAGATGGTGCTTCATGTGCTTTATCCATGTTAAAGAGTAACATTTATTTGTGTATTTTCTGAGGAGGACGAGTGTGTATTTGCTGTAGCATGGATGAATTGATCCACAGAAGACATTTTAAGCATCTTTAGTTTTTTGAGTGTTTTTTTTTCTTTTTATTTTGATATTTGCTGAACAAAACAAATGGTATGACTCCTCATGGGTGTGTTACAGGGTGAAGGAAGAGTCTGTCAACGTCATCAGGACTAGGTCAGAGTTCTTGTTCTCACACTTCACTCTCTTCAGAGATTATTTCATAGTGTATGAAAAAATCCACTCTAATCGTAAAAATGTGGAGGTTTTTCAATACATGAGAAACAGCATTTTAAGTACACATATATTAAAAGTATTAACTTTCTTACTGTCCACAGACTCAACCCCAAGGTCCTTAATCACTTAAAACTGAATGAGAGTGTTGTTTGTTTAAGAAACAGCAGGAAAATGTCTTATTACATTTAAAAATGAGAAGCCAGAATTATAAGAAGTATTCTAGCCAACAAAAAAGAAAAAAAGAAAAAGAAAAAAACCCCAACTTTCCTATAGCTCCCTAAACTTAATATTAAGGAAGGAACACTATTGCCTATTAAATTCTGTCAAGCAAATTAAAAAATTAATAAAATGTTACTATAATTTTTCACATGGCAAAATTTTCCCACAGAACAATAATAAAAATCTTGTCTATTTCTTTACAATTTAAAAAAATCCAGGCAATGTAGGAAGGAGGGTAAAAGGAGCTATGCAAGGTTCCTGTTATCGAATTCCTTTTTACTGTTAATTATAGCATGAAGGCTTAAGGGACTACAGAGGTACTGGACATTCAATCATATCAAGCTCTGGGTTACTACAGCTCCTTGTATTAGCTGCATGTCTCCCAGAAGACTCTTGTGGGTACCAGCCTGTCTGCAATAAGCTCTGGTACCTTTTTCTTCTCTGCAGTGATGCTGCCAGTAGATGCAGCAAAAACCTCTGAGAAGGCTTTATGGGAATTACTGCTGCTTGAAGCAGTATTCACTTCTGGTTGGATATCTACTAGAATGTTTGAAATTTCTGAAGAAGTGCATGTCAGTAGAGCACAGCTGCCCTCTGGCATGACTCCAAAAGCACACAGAGCCCTCTCACCCCTCTGCAGAACTAGGGCAGCAAGGGCTGGCTGGGGGGAACAGTCTGCAGTCTGTGCTCGCCTTTTTTCTGCAGCTTTTGGGGCATTTTCCTCCACTTTTTTTCTTCGGTTTTTTTTTTTTTTCCCACTTATTTCCTGTAAAGAAGGGAACATCTGGGAATGCACTGATTTGCCTTTCATTTTAATTTCTTTTCCTGTGGAGAGCACAGAGAGCTGCAGCCACATAAGCACGCAATGGACTATGACAAGGAAAGGACCCCCTCCATCGTCAGGTCACAAGGTTTTACGGCTTCACTAAGAGCACCATCTGCTGGCATCAATATATTTATTTTTCTCTGTTCTAAATCTGTTCCAGAAGAATTAGGCTTATTATTGCCACTTCAATAATAGTCTAGCATTTGCAAATTTAATTGAATTTCCAGTGCAGAAGTGCTTTTCATGTTACATCATCTACTCTTACAAAGCATACTTTAGTGGCTGAAATTCATGAACAAACACTGACATAGTTCACATGTAGATTTAGAGACCCAAGGCCAAATGTTGCACTCATTTATATGCCTAGCAAAAAGACTGGAGTTAATGCAACTGAATAAAGTGTGAAGCAGCACAAGATTTGGCCTATATGGTGGTATCATTTAATTATCTTCAGGAGCCATTTCATTGGCAACATTTGGAGATGTATAAAGGTCACAAATCTGCTAGCAGAGCTGCACAGTAGATTCCAGTTTACATTTTCCTCTCCTACTGGTATGTTCACTGGCTGGCATCCATGAATAATCTACCCATGTACAGTCAGAGAAGAGCAGGTGTAAGATCTACCATGCAACTTTGAAAGCAGAAGAAAGGCAGTCTATTCTAGAGAAAAATACACATGACCAAAATGCTTTTGGAAACCCTTTTCCTTCAGATTCTTCCTGATGCTGGCTAAGGAGGAGAAGGAGTAATTGGATCAGTGCTATAATGTGAAACTATGCAGGACAAGACAATTAAATTTCCTTTCTATAATTGCAGCCTCTCTGGATGTCCTATTGCTGCAGCAGAGAAACTGGCTAAAGCTCAAGAGAAGCATCAGAACTGTGATGTGTCAAAATCAAACCAGGCATCAGATCGGGTTTTAAGGTATTAGAAATCACTATAATACTTACTATTATGCAGAATTCATCACACATTCACCTAATCCGAGAACTTATATTTATATACATTGTATATACATATATATATCTCCTTTAAAGAAGAGTTAGAAAGAATTAGGGCTTCTGGATCCAATTCTCACAGTATATTTTTCCCACTCAATTTTCATGGGGGAGGGTTGGTAATTATTTTGGCAAATACATGTAAAGCTGAAAAGCTCATTTTTGTCTTAGGCATTGTTTGGTGTAAAGATGACTGCTGGAGTGCAAAGTCTAAGAACAGTGTGAAAAAAAAAGTTGATATCTTTTGGGAATAAACTAATATTTACCGGTAAGTCTTGGTTTTTTCAGCAGGCTTTTACTAGTAAATATCAGTTTAAATTAAACCAGAAGCCCTATGTGCATTGCCAAACTGGTAGTACACCTTTTGGCAGGACACTTGGAAAAATACCAAGTATAGCTTAGATTCCAAAATAACGTCAGGCTTAGTTTTTTGTCTCTGTTCCCTACTCTCTGCTAGGAAGGACAGAAAGAGAAATAAATTGTCCTAAATTTTCATATGGGAAAGACCTTGAACCAATTTTAAATTATTATACTCCTTTTCTTCATCCATATATGATCCTGCATTTATGCAAAGCTGTATCCAGCTTTGTGCTATTGTCTGCTCTTTTGAGATATGTGGGTGGAAAAAATATTGTTTCTAAGGAGCTAAAGTGTGAAGGATACATGTAAGGGAAATAAACTTCTGCATGATTGTACCAGCCTTATGCTGATGATGCCCCAAGAGCTGCAGAATTTCTCCATGGATACTGCAGTATCTGTGGGCTGGGACAGGTACATCCCTCCAGCTGCCTCAAAGAGCATGGAGGAAGTGCTGCAGGTTTAGTTCCCCAAATTTCCTATTTACCCCATAGGTTTCTTAGTATTTTGCTGTCTTCTAGGTTTAAAAACTGATAGGGCAGCCCAGAAAGAAAGTTTTGTATTGTATTATCAATATCATTATATGAATATTGTCTTAAGAGTTCATCTAATCTTGATGATCGTTTCAAAAACCAGTATCTCTATAGAGCTGAGAACAAAAGTATGGTTCACTTGAGAACATAGAATTATAGTTCACATCTACAGAAGATTTTTCATCATTCCTGTTGACTCTGCTTTCTTTCCTCAGATTTTGATGGGCTTTATCTTAACTGCCCCTAATTCAATTTGTACAACTTGGCACTTAACATCCCAGACAGGTTTCTTAGAGAAGGGTTCTTCAAATCTTGTTAATTAAAAACAAAAAAAAAACACACTCTTTGAGGGAAAAAAACCAGTTTCTCCCTTGATGGTAAAAGACAGATCAAAAATGCAGTGGCTTTTACCACTGCTCATTACAGTGAAGCCAGAGAAGTCAGTTTCTATAGAAAGAAGGCAACTGCTCAAAAGTAGCATCAGGTTTGCTGGCAGACTCCCTGGGAAGTTGTTCTGCGATCTTGACTTTGCTTGTGAGCTGCCTTGTGTTTCAGGTTTTATAGACAACTCAGATAATGTTTTCATCTTGTCTCCTGCTTCCCTTTTACCTTGAAGTCGTTGAAATATTTAAGATGAAGAACTTGGCAGCTATTTATTATATTTGCATGCAGGCAATTGATGGGCAGACAGAGATGCTTTAAGAGTAAATATTGAATATTCGTTTTCATCCCAGTTTCCATCCCACCTGCATTTGAAAGTTCTTTCTTAAAAAGAAATCACATTCATAGATCTTCTGTTCTGCTGAAATTTTGGATTTGCATTGAATGCACAGGATCTGAATTGCAGGTCTTTTAGATAAATGTAGATTACCTTGAGACAGGATCAAAGTATTATTCATATCAGCTCATCGTATAAATAAGCCCACTGTATTTTGTGAGGAAGAAGTATCTAAAGGAATGAGCATACATAAATCAAAGCAAGTAGTATGACTAATATGATTTCTTGGGTGATCTTTACATAAATATCCCAACTAAATTCTATGAAAATGAATTCATTCAGAGAAACACTGTATAATATTCAAAACCTATTTCTTACTATTTATCACATTTCATTTTGTCAGTCAGCATGATGATGCGTCTGATCTCAAATGAATTTATGTTCCTGAGAATGTTATAAGTGCAGTAAAGAAGAAGAAAAATAAGAAAGACTTGATTGTATGATTCTTGATTCTAGCAGAAGCACCTCAAGTGTGCTGTTCATCATCCTCACCTGCTGCTAAATGTAGCACTGTGTAGCAGTTTCTTCCTTTGACTCAGTTGTATAACATTTTCTTATCTAGGTAGGGTTTGCAGGATCTCACCTTTGTTTGCCTGCTTTGAGAGCTGATGACTTGTGTGTTGACATGCAGAAGAAGTGTGACGGTGAAGTTCACTACAGCATTCTTTCACAGAGATTTCACAAGTCTCTCCAATGGCTGAATGACATCAGTCAGGGCTTTTCCTGGTTGTCCTCCCTCATCCTAAATGAAAGAGATAGTAAACTGAAACAGTTTTATTCTGTATTCATTCTCAGGACCTTCCTCGAGGTGTGTATTTGTGTGTCAGGAATTGCAGCTCCTGCCAGAACCTTGCATTTAAGGGTGAGCAGGACATGCAAAGCAGCAGCTCAGAATCAGCAGAACTTGTGAGACTCTCCTGTGTATTTCTCAAGATTAATATGGATTTTTATATTGAAGGGATGAAATGAGATGAGTTCTTTTTGAAAGTCCACAGGAAAACAGCTTACAACTCTACTGAAAGAAATCCACAGGCAACCCCATTAAATAAGTTGAGCTTCCAGTTCTATTTTTTCTTTTTGACATTTGAAGAAATTTGTCCAAACTTTTTCTGTCAGTCTGCTTGCCCCTCTTTAATTCACCTCCCAAAAGAACAAAGGTTTGCTGTGTGATGCAATTATGTGGGGAATGGAAAACCCTGAAGTATTTTAAAACAGAATTTTAAAATACATTTAGCTGCAGGAAACATTTAGTGGTATTGGAATTAATTTTGTCTAGGCTTTGTTCAAGAAAATATATATTGTTTGTCTGCTGAAAATAACCAAACTAAAGAAATGCAATTATATATTGCTATCTCTTGAGTACAAGAAATAACTAAGATTTTCTAATCTGAAATATAAATTATGCACAGACATAGTAAACTGAACTGCATCTAACAAACTGTACATATCTTTAATTTCTAGGCCCATGTGCTTTGTTAAGCAGTTGGAGATCCCTCAGTATGGCTACAGAAACAATGTCCCCACCACCACACCCCGCTCCAACTTGGCCAAGGAACTAGAGAAATACTCTAAGACTTCGTTTGAATATAACAGTTATGACAACCATGCCTATGGCAAGAGAGCCATAGCTCCCAAGGTGCAATCCAGGGATATATCCCCCAAAGGATATGATGGTAGGAGGTGCACACTCTTATACATGAGAGACAAGTTTGCAGTTAATCATGTTGTTGTATATGTAAACATCATACAAATAAGACATGTTTTCATGTTCATACAGAATTATGAGGAATGCTGTCATATGTAAGTTATTTTAAAGGCCTTTTTAAAAAGTGTTGTTTTATACAGTGCTTGCTTCAGAATTGTTGCGCTGGCAAAAGAACATCTCCAGCTATTAAGCTCCTGGGATGTATTGATATGGCAATAAAAGCTAGGTAATAGAGATAGTCCTTATGTTGCTGTGTGGGAGACCTGGCCTCAAGGGTCACATCAAGATTCTTACCTCTGTAGAGCAGTTCAGGTAAACTATAAAGATAATACACTTGCTCTGTGGGGATATGGAAGTAGAAAATCTGGGTCTCACTGCTCTTCAGAATTCACTGCTACTTACTTCTTGAGGGATTTCAGCTTATTTTGTCCTCATACACTGGTTGAATTTGCTGGGAAACCTAACAAAAGTAACATGCTTAGGAGTAGGCTGAAATTGGCTTCAGTTCAGGAGAAGACACTGGATGGGGTCAGTCAGGCAAGAGGATTTTTATTAAGGAAGAAAAATGAACAGCAGGATAAAGGAGGAGGATTTGAATTGTAGCTTTTGAGGACATCAGGATTTTTTCAGAACAATACATTTATATATGCATATATATTATATATGTGTGTGTGTATACATATATATGTATATGTACTAAAAAACCCCTAAACTATACCTTTATCTGTTTTGGGGGTTTTTTTGAATGCTAGCAGTTTACCTTCTAGTTAAAATATTTGATACTACTCACTAACTACCATAAGAAATTTTTTTCAGGCAGGTGTCAGATTTTTGTTTAGGAACACAGAAAGAAATATACTATACACAGCAATTTATGTGGTTGCTTGAACACAGATTCTGACATTCAAAAGTAGTTAAGTGGAGAAAGGGAAAATTGCTACACTTATTGCCTTCATATGTCTGATATTTTGGATTTTTTGTTTTTTCATAGAATCAACAGGCATGTTCTTGCACTATAGCAGAAAGGAGAAGGCTCATGAAAGACAACCTATTTTTTAGTAAAAGTGCCTTTTTTTTCTCTTTCATTCCTTCCATCTTATTTGTCTGTATCATAAGGGCTTGATGGGATTAAAGGTAAAGCACTAACTGACTGTGGTTAGGAAGGTTATGAGTGTACCTTAGCATAAGGTAAGTGAGATGTTAAATTTGCATATATATTCTTGTCCACTCTTTTTCAGAAAGAATCAGAGTATTGCTGGGGATCCTGTGAAAAAGATTATTTTCAGATCAAATTACTGATGTCTAAGCAACTGATGAATTTTTTTCCCAAAAACTGATGAATTATTTTCATCAAATAATAACAAACTCCTTTTGTAAAATCACCAGAATTTGAAAATACATGTAACATTAACCACAAGTTTAACCGTGGCTTTAAATAATAAAAGGGGCGGGATAGGGGGCACTATCTTTTTTCGCACTCATCTTCCTTTGATAGAAATAGGAATTTTTAAGACTGGGACAAGGTTGCTTCAGTGCTCAGTAATGTGAGCTAGAGAGGACTGAGGGACACTGCATACGTGTGATTCATGCTGGTATAGCAAGTATAAGGGGCTCCTGTGTACTCAGAACAGATGAAGCCTATTAAAGCTGGAGCAGGTTGTGTGCCAAACAAAGGCTAATTCCATATGGATTTGTTCTATGCTCCTGGCTTTGCAGGAGGCAGCACACACTGTACCTGGTTCCAAGTGATGCATGTGCTGTTTGGCCATACAGACCTGCCATCATGGTCCCAGAGATGGGGCCTAATCTGAGTTTTCTTTGGACGATATTAGTGATTTTATTAAACCTTTTGGATTCACATCTTTCTGAAATTTTGTAAGTACTCCGTCATAGTTGACTTAAATTGGCTCAGGAAAATCAGTTGAATTAATGAAATTATGAAGTGAAATCCTGAGAACACTGAAATTGGTCAATGTTTTGGCCTTGACTTTCAATGGAACAAGGTATTATTGTAAATAACTGAATAGGAAGGAGACTTCAGGAAGAGACTCTTCACTTAAAAGAGCCACCTCTCAAGAAACTTTTGTAGATGATTTTATATTTGTCTATAAAAAATTAATTATTGCTACTACAGCCATTATGGAGGTCCGGAATGCACACTTATTATATATGTCAGCAAAACATGTTTATATAAAAGCAGATTTAGTTATGAAAAGTAATCCTGAAAAATCTAAAAGTAAGCCTAAGTTTTCGGGGGGATGGATGTGCAGGTAAATAGTGCTTTAGTTCTGACTATATAAGACAAATGGTCTAAGGATATGGAAAATCAATAGCTTCATGTCTCAATCCTGTATTAATTGTCAGCTAGTACTGTATTTTCGTCATCAGAGAAAGGGATTACATGTTCATTAAGTGTGCTGTTGTGAGTGACATGAATATAAATAGCTTGTTCGGATTGTTTCCTTGACATTTATTTCCAGTAAGCTTTACTAAAAAACAAACAGAAAATGTGTACTTTGTATTTTTGGATAGGATGATCTGATAATTCTTGAGAAATCGTGTATTTGTGGTGTTTTAAACCCGATTCATAGTGTATTGGATATTGGGCTTATGGTATTCAGCAGCAAAGATAAGAACAGCTGGACACAGCAGGCATAGATGACAGCAACACTTAGAGTTGCTCAGGTGGTGGCAGGAGTTCCTCTCATTCCACCAGTGGGCCTGGGTCCTTCTATTAAAAATCTGAGAAAACATTAGGAATGGGATTCATCTGACCATATCTAGACTTTTATAATGTCAGCACCTACATCTCAGCACCACTTTCAGATTCAAGGAGAAGGGTACATGCTTCTCTGATTCAATTCATTTCAATTCATCTCATCTCCTTCTGAAGTGCTCATTTAAAACTGGTCAGGTGAATCATTGCCTGAAAGTTCCTATTTTTTTTCCACTGCCTGTATAGGAAGCCTTTTCTGACTAGATCAGATATTGGAAGGTAGTTGAGATGAATATTTTATTGTGCGAGTCAAAAAAGAAATTGAAACTGTAATTAATTTACATAGTACATTCAGTATTTAGACAATATTGAGGATAAATGTGCCTGGGCAGAACTGAATTCCACTCCAAACACCTTCCTTTGGTTTTCTACGTGTTTGGAATCTCTCCCACTCCTCCACTGTCAATTAGTAAAAGAAGCCTGTAGACTTTGAGAGGTTCTGTGTAATCAGCCCCCAGGCATGTCTGATGGAAGACCAGTTCAGGGATGCAGATGGTTAGACCTGCGTCTATTATTTAATGGGAAAGGTGTTTTGCACATTTGGTTTCACTCTGAATCACAAAGCACGGGTGAACTGCAGAGCTTACAAAACCTGATGCCACAGGTGGGCAATGTATCAAGGAGAATTATTTGTTACTGAAACAATGCAGCTTTCCCTTCATTAGCGAACAGCATGATTTAGTTAATTATAAATTGATGATCTTTGTTTCTCCTGAAAAGCTGATGTAAAGTGAACAGTCTGGGGTATGTGATTCATCTTCAAATGTACAGCTACAGTAAAGTTAAAATAACCACAGCTATTTCTCTCCAAGTTTTGCTTAAATTATTGGTAATCTGAAAGCTAATAATTGTGTAGCATGCTTCTAGCACTTTACATCTTCAAAGTGTTTTGCAAGTGAATCACAACACAACTAAATTTTAGAAGCAACTTTCTATTTATAGGGAAAATGAATTTGGGGGATAATAGTTTGACCAAGGCCACAGAGGAGTCCATATCAGAGCATGCACGAGCTTTTGATGGTTAGTTCTATGTATAAAGCTGCCTCTTTTCCTCTCTTTCTTTTGCACACACTCTCATATATAAATATATTTATAAGATTTCCCATTTAGTATGTCTCTTATGTCTGTCTAAATGTGACCTACTAACATTTTTTGCAAATGACATAAGTCTTATTTGTTCATATATTTTGAAAGTTATGTCTAATTTGACAAGTTCAGTGGTACAGGGTGCTTGCTGTGTTAACACAGTAGAAACTGAATTATTCGGTTATTTCCTTCCTTAAGTATAGGAAAATTCTTGCATGTAAAAAAAGTAACAATGGATAAATGTTGATTTTTTAATGACCACCACTACTATATTAATAATGAAACTCTTGACAAACAGTTCACAAATTTATTATTAGTGGATACCCTGCTAGAATAGTGCTACTATGTGTTCAAAACAAAGAAATGTGATGAATGTTTAGCATTCACTTCATATAAAAAAGATCACACCCTGTGCATTATGTGGCTTTCCTGAGAAAACTCGCATCTGTTATGATTTAAGTAAAATACTATTTCCTTTGCAGTAAAAATAACACCATAATTTTTTTTCAGAGTTTTAAAGAAAGGAGGATGACATAAGCTCTAGCAGAGATATTTTGCTTTCAGATTCTTCTTTTAAACCCTGCCTGCCTAGCAAAGCAGCCTGTGGTTCACAAATGGGCTGTGCTCATGGGAGCAGATTATTATATATATGTCTGCTCTGCCAAATACAGCTGAAGAGCCTGGCATTTAAATGGAGCCCATCACAGAAGCGCTCTAGCTAAGGCCTGACCTTTTTTGTATAGCTCTCTAATCAGCATGCTAGTTGGTTATTGTTACACTGTGCTATAAGGTATGATCTCTGCAGTATGCATTTGCGTCCTAAGGGGAAGTAGTTGCTGTAATATGCATGTATGTATCCTCTGACCTTGACTTTAATTTTTTAATAAAAATACGTAACTTTTAGATTTCAGAGGCAAGCTCATACTTTCTTACATTTTTCATAAACACTTTTGAAACAGTTCATTTGGGAGGAGGCTTGGATAAGTGGGCTAATAAGGCTGTTTTCCATTATTGCTATAATACATTTGGCTGCAAGGAACGTTACTTAAAAGCAGAAACAGTGCTGCCTTCTGTTTAGATAGGCTGGATGTGAGTGAGCATTGTCAGTGCCTTGGCTTTCCTGTGACTGCAGCTTCTGTCAATCAGAGTACAGCTGGGCATTGCTATCCTTAGTGTTAGCAGGAAGGGGTGTCTTGGTCTTTACTGGTTTTATGAAGAGTTGTAGATGCTTGGGTTGTTTGAAGAGGGAGGATGTTTCACTTGTACCTGTTGCCATTTAAATAGACACTGCTTGTGACTTTGTGCAAGTCATGGTAAAACTCACATGTGACAACCCTTTTTTTTTTTCTATTGTGCTCCTTTCCTTTGTGATGACCAATGCCATACTTGTCTGTGGCATAGGAGGAAGAAAGGTTTTAGGAAGCATGGAGTGTTTGAGGATGTATGGGTGGATCAGATGCTGAAGGACAAACCTCCAGCCTCACAGTGGGCTTGATCTCCAGCAGCTCTGTCGAGTCTAGGCCTCAGATTAACAGTTTGCTCATGTAAATAGGAAAGGGTCCTGTAGTGTCATGTAGCCTGTCATTAATAAAAATGAATGAGCTGAGCAGATCGTACCTTCTGTCTGACTATATATGTGGGGTAAAAGCAGTGTTTCTTGTGTTTTATTTTTTTCTAAATCCAGCCTGTTTGTCAGAGAGATTCATGATCCCATCATGCAGATTTTTACAGGAGGTTATTTCATACAATTTCATACATGTAGCATATAAAACTCACAGACAGACATCAAGAAATGCAGTCATTGTTCTTATTGCGGGCTTTTTTTTTGGCATTGGTTACTGTTCCTCATTATAAATTTCACCTCCAGCAGTTTGTTTTTCTCTTCAGTTATGCAGAATGCTCCTTCTTTTGAGTCATCCTTGTCATATTTCTTCCCACAGCTAAACGCTACTGTAAGAATTCAAGTCCAACCAGCAGCACAACAAGCAGTTATGCCCCTAGCAGCAGCAGCAATATGAGTTGTGGTGGAGGCAGCAGTGCCAGCAGTACCTGCAGCAAGAGCAGCTTTGACTATACTCATGACATGGAGGCAGCGCACATGGCTGCTACTGCTATTCTGAATCTCTCCACTCGCTGCAGGGAGATGCCTCAGAACCTCTCCACTAAGCCTCAGGATCTCTGTGCGAGGGTAAAAATTAGTAATTCTGTTTGTTGATGAAGATTTTTCTTAACTGTACTTGCTCTGTGGCCATGATTGAGAGTAGAATAGTTTTAAGTACATCTTGTCTTTTTTCCCCCTCAAAATTAACATAATCTGGTGGCTCTGCTAAAGCAAGAAGGGGGAAAAAAATTAAAAAGAGATACAAATTGTTCACAAGTATCCCAGGAAATCCCAATGGTTTTATAAACAGATAATACTGATCGTATGTACTCCTTTTTTTAGTTTGACTCTTGCTATAATTATAAAGATGTTTGGATTGCTCAAGTGGTATTAATTGCACTGGTTTGGGGTTTTTTTGCTAAACACAGTTTGATTCACACATTTTGTGAAAAGATTCAGGTTTAACTCTTTTTTCATTTAAAAGTCGCAAATGGGACCTAAGCTTGTAAGATTTAGTACGAAGATATTTATGCTACAGTATTTTACCATTTCTTGCCTGTCTGTGGTATCACAGTTCTTAAGTTACTGCATGATACATTTGAAATATACGAGTTCTCCAGTACAGGTGATTTTAAATGTGCTTAACAGTATTGCAGGGTCACTAATATTCTGTATGTTCATAGAGCTTCATTATAATTATAAAATGCCTATACAGATACAAATGAAAGCTTTTTTCACTAGGCTTTCTGTATTAAGAAAAAACAGTGGATTATTAGCATTTATTAAAGATTTAAGAATAGATTGTTTCATTGTAAACTTCTAATTTTTGACTCTGATAGGTGTTCAGAAGTGAGTATTTAACACGTATAAGCAAACAGTAAGTGCTGCCTCGAGGAGACCACTAGGTGGCTGAGCAGACAGATGCAGTGCAGAGGAAACATTTTTATTGTTCTTGTAGAGAGCTTCTGAGCTGGCAGACATGTTCTGTTCTTTTACATATATCAAAGGTTTGCTTCCCCTTGTGTAAACCCCCTTGATCAGTCATAACAAACTAAACCCGTAGCAGTAGGTATTAGTAATAATCATGATTTAGGCCGGAATGGCTGGCAACTTTGTTTTCAAATGCTGCTTCTTATATTAATTTATTTAATACTGTTCAAGAGGGAACTCTCTTTCTGGCATGTAAATAAATGCAATCGTTCTCTATATAAACATGATGGGAGAAGATGGAATAAAATGCTGAAAATCTTCTGTGTCTAAACCAGAAAAGGCCTCTTTCCCAATGTGTCATTTTATATGAGACTGAATGAATGAAGCTAAGATGATAAACAAGTATTTAATAAATTAAATTAGCAGGATAGCAGCAATTAGCTATGCGCTCTGACAAAAGACAGTAATTCAGAAAGAGAGTTTGCTTTCACAGTGCTTTCCTATAGCTCTAATATTACTTGAAAGGAGAGAAAGTCACCAGACATATGAGGAGATGGTCACATTCACATTAGTTTTGAAAACGAATTTCTCATGGAACATTTAATTTTTAAAAAGATGGGGAAATCTTTGTTGGCATTTTTATTTTATCTGTTTTATTATGTTCATTTTAATATATCTTATTTCTCTTCATCTAATATAATAGGCAACCCTTGTTTGTTTCTGCAAAAGAAAAATCAGAGCCCATACTTGCCCGATTTTTCACAGTACCTTAGTTGTCACAGAAATCGACACAAATTATTATCAAGTTGGATCTATGAAATGTTAATATGTGTTCACGTGCAGGGAAAGAGCTACGACATTTGAATGCATTTCCTCACTGGCAAATGGTGTCCAAAAGGACTTGTTTTGATACCCTACCTCCCTGTTTAATTTTCTGACATTATCTATTCAAGCATTGACTGGTAATGTTAAAGAAAGAAAGAAAGAAAGAAACAAAGATTACTTGATGCTAGATGATTTTTGTTATTCCAGTTACCCAGAGAGGTGTTATGTCTGAAAACAAGAAGTATGCAAATGTTACCTCATAGGTAGCTATTCACCTGTCACAGAACAAATCAAGAACATAAAGACAACAGCAAGAAAATACCTTTAGAGATTTCTCCTTTATATATGAGATTTTGCACCTACGTGCTGGGTGGCAGAAGGGATACTGAAGACTCTCCCCTTTTCCCCCAAATACCAAATTAGCCATTCAGGAAGAAGTCTACTTTAACAGCATTAATGTTGTGTAACAGCATCATGCTATGTGTAGGAGGGGGCTCAATGCTTACAATCTTTACAGGAATGGAAAAGCATTTTATCACTCTGCTAGGCAATAAGATTGAAGAAGAGGTAGCACTTTGCTAGTGTGAAGCCAAATTAACAATATTTTTCTTATTTTGACAGAATCCTGATATGGAAGTCGATGAAAATGGGACGTTGGATCTGAGCATGAATAAGCAGAGGCAGCGAGATGGTTGCTGTACCATTTTGACACCACTGGAGCCAATGTCGCCACAACGGCAAGCTGTGATGAATAACCGGTGTTACCAGCTGAATGAGGGTGACTGCTGGGACTTGCCAGTGGACTACACTAAGATGAAGCCAAGTAGGATAGATGAAGATGATTCCAAAGAGATTAATGTATGTCTTTTTCATCTATTAGTTCTTGTTGCAGTCTCATTGTGGTAATCAATTAATTTTATAAAATTTGGAGGGAAATAGGAAACAAAATATGCGATTAAACTGATGATTTTCTACAAAAAGGACTTTCTGCTGGTTAATCCTTAGGACTACATCGTGCTGGCACACATCTGATCTGTGACTAAGTTCCATAAGACAACATTTGAACCATGAATGTGAATCATGTTTTCTAACAGCATCATCTCGTTAACAAATATTTTCTGCAGTAAAGATCTTTTGCTATATCTGGATTATGTTACCCTATGTGAGCAAGTTGACATAACTGAGTAGTACTGGGATAATCAGCTAAGAAGACAAGATATTCTCCTGAATTTGAATACCATAAATGATATGCTGAGTATTTGAAAACATGTTTTACTTAGAAATCAATTTAAACAAAAGCAGAAGAGTATAATGTAAACTTTCATCTATTTCAGCTAATCTTCTAGGTTACTTATATGCTCTTGACAGCTCTGTGTGTAAGGGCCTGCGTAAATGAAATACGTTCTTTCCAGAATACAATCAAGAGATATTAGAAATCAGCGTTACTTTTCTATTCATAATACCAAGACAACAGCAAAACTCTTTAAACAGAAGAGGAAAATAAAGAAGTATATTAGTGAATTTATATTACTTTTCAAAACTTAGAATAGACAGGACACTGAAAAGATTTGCTGATGAAGTTCAGTGCCGCTGCTTTTCTCCATCAGGTTTTAACCCCTATCCATTGTACAGCTTAAAATCCTGCACTCAATGCAATTTAACTTTTTGAAGACCTCTGGGGACTGACTGCTTGGCTTATAAAAGAAAATTAGGCTAGTCATTTGTGTGTAGCACATCTCTTGCTTTTAATTAAAACGTAAAACTATTCTCAGTATCTTTGAAATATGTAACAAAGTGGCATTTTCACTAGATACCCTGAATGCATTCTAGTTCTGGTGATACTTAAAGTTTTGCTATTGGTTCGTTGAAGTTGGCAGGAAATCTGTCACAGCCACGGAAATGTGCAGCTCCCTACTGTTACTGTGGTGTTTATAGCACCACCTGCAGGAATCTCTGAATCCCTGCATTGACCCACTACGTTCCTGAAATGGATGGGTTTGAATTTCTGAATACATCAGTAAAGTTAATTACAAGTTGCATCATTCTGTTTCACCAGACAGATCCATTGAGATTTGTCCCAGATTGAGATTCTGGATATAAATGATAAGATTGCTCCTATTTCATCTTTCAGATGTTCTAAATCCTTAAAAATGTTATTTAAAATGGCTTTTTGATGCATAAGATACTGTATTTAGTCATCTTTTTTGCCTTTCCTCTGTTTTGCTGTGACTTCGGGGAAAAAACCCAGTCTTTTAGAGCAAATTAATATGACAGCTATAGAAAAATCTAGTTTTTATTTTTTCTAGTTAAATAAACTGTTTATTTAACATGTTGTGAAGTCTTCATTAAAATATTAAAATATTATTTGATATTTTAATAAGTGAAAGAGTATGAAATAATTTCATTAATTTTCTCTGTCAGAATAGGATAAGAAGGAGATACTATCTGATGACTCTGCTTTGCATTATTTTATTTGAGTTGTAACCTCATCTAGCTGAAATTAATGTGTGTATATATTTGCCTGTAGCCAGAAGATTTGGATCCTTTCCAAGAGGCACTTGAAGAAAGAAGGTATCCTGGTGAAGTTACAATCCCAAGTCCTAAACCCAAATACCCTCAATGCAAAGAGAGCAAAAAGGATTTAATAACGTAAGCATAATGTGAGGTGAAATTATTTTTCTCCTTTTAACCTTTTCTCTCTTTGTCTTTTTTTAAACCAACGAATACATATACGCCTTGCAGTATGAGCATGCAACATTTGCAGCATATAAATGTTTCAAACTGCCAGTTAAGTAAAGTGATAAGCTAATGTGTACTTGCTTGTTCTTAATGATGCTATATTGTATTGAGACGCCATTTTCATTTAAACCGGTTCATTTTGCAGCTTTTCGATTAGGATGCTTAAAACCCCTTGCAGTCATTGCAGCTAAACTGGAAACAATGAAACTTTTAAAAGTTTTTTTTTTTTTAAACATACTTACTATTTTGGCTGTTTTTGTTTTTGTTTGGTGGCAGATGTCCAACACCAGGGTGTGATGGGAGTGGTCATGTGACTGGTAATTACGCCTCACATAGAAGGTGTGACTTCATTTTTTTCATGGTGGATTCTGTCTTTTCAATTTATTGTTTTCAGCTTACCTCAACAATGCTGTCAAAGTAAAACGTTGAACTATGTGTTAACCCTTTGAGTAATATATGTTGATCTTAAAAGCATGCTAATTTGTGTGTTGTATAAACGTCTTTTATTTTTAAATAGATTACTAAAATTTCCAAAGTATTTTTAAGCATTTAAGTAGTTAACCCAGGAATCTCAAATATTTTTTGTTATATTTTTCTAGTTCATAGAGAAACAAACAAACAAACAAGAACATTTACAGTATGTAATTTTGGAAGTAATGTTGATAACTAAATATATTCAGAGGGTTAACTATATTACAGAATTCAGTATTACAGCACTTGCCCCATCGCTTTTCTGCATTACAAACTTTTACTTTTTAATTTTTATGTTGTGTTTGTTTGAGAGTGTTCAGTTAATGAGAAGATTAATGTACTTGTATGTCCTACCATGTCTTACAGTTTATCTGGCTGTCCCTTGGCTGACAAAAGCATTCGAAGTATGCTGGCCACAAGCTCACAAGAACTCAAGTAAGATATAAATAACAATAATTTTTTTCATAAGTATTTATTTGACTGAAAATTGTGTATAGTTCTATCAGAAATTAGAAATGCTGTCTGGAGAGCTGCTGCAGAAGAGGCTGACCCTGCTTGGAACATGCATTGAGGTCTCTAGGAAAATTCCATACAGGGGGGTTCTATACATAAGTCTGTTGACGTAACATTTCCTTTTTGTGTGTTCGCTAGGAATAGGGATGGACGAGAGTCCAGAATTCTGGAAATTCATTTAAATGTTTGAATTCCTATTCAATTTCTTTCTGAACTTTCTAGTTAGAACAGAAAATTCTCATACAATTAGACTAACGAAACACCTCAGAGTACACAAACAGTAAAGCACTGTAGTTTCTCAGACATAGATTGGAGGGAAGAGAAGATAACTCATTTTTCCCAAATGCTTGTGTAATTTTCCCCAGGTTCGTATCACTGTTATCAGTCCAAAGCGTTTTCTCATTTGATTGTGGGTTTTGGTGTTTACTTAGTTATTCCCCTACTTAAAATGAATTCTTTGCAATTCTTTTTAGTTCTTCAGAGCAACAATTTTGAACAATGACCGTTAGAGAGTCATGAGACTTAGATTTGCTCTGTCTTCCTGCACCACATGCTCTACTGCAACTCTCTGTGTGGAAGAACTATAGCATTTGTTAGTGCTATGAGATAGTAGTGCTCCTGAGTTGGTACTTTGGTTAACATGGAAAGATTTTCACAAGAAATGAGGAAAATTGTGTGGGGAACATAGCTTATGCTGCCATGCTAAGGAGCATTCTGCCTTTACAATACATGAGCGCCTTAAATTGCATTTCTTGAGTTCAGTACATACCCCGATTGAAAAAAACCCAAACCACAATTCTTGTTGTAAACCATGAGAACATGAGAAAAACAAGAAAGCAAAGATGAGAAAACTGCTGGAGTAAGATTGCCCTCTAGCCTTAGCTACTCTAGTCACTAGATATAAACAATAGGCGTGAAATTTACAGTTTATTTCCCACACATACAAAATAATGTTTTGAAACTATTAGCTTAGGTCATGGTGGTGTATGCTGCCAGGAGGCTATGTGATTTGCAAAAGGGGATGTAAATGAGATCAGGGAAAACATTTAAGTATAAGCAGAGGAAGATACGTGCACCCTAGAGAAATTCAGATTTGGACCTGGATTTTGCATTGTGATGGGTTAAGTGGTAGATATTTGAGGAAATGTAAATGCATAAGCAAAACACAGATAAGACTCGAGGCAGCATGAAGATTTTAAGCACATACTTTGCTGCTTTAGCCCTTTTCAAAGTTTCTACAAGTGTTTCTGAATTATCCCATCTCCTCTGCCTTTCTCAAACATCTGCAGTCAAGCCTACTTAGTAGACACCAGGAAAAAAAAAAAAAAAAAAGAAAACAATTAAATTTGAGACTTCACTTTCACCTCATGCCGTTCTCCCTCCGTATTTCAAGTTCTGCCTAAACAAAGAGAAGATTAAGTTAAAGTTACATTTTTAGGGTTAGCATCTATTATTTATTGACATTTAGCATAAATTATTAATTTAGCAGTTATCATTATACCTATTCAACACATAAAACTCTGTTAAGTTTGAAAATGCCAGAATTTTAAGCAGGCTTGCCTAACTCAGTTCTCTTTTATATTTGCATTGTATGGCAAACCTTCATTTTCTGATCATATATTTTTCTACAGGATAACACATTAAATCATTGGACAGGGCAGACAGTAATCACTGCATAATCAACTAATGAATGTCTTCTCTTTTCCTCATTATCCCATGTGAGGCCCTGTCTGTTATTCACTGCAGTTTTTCTCAAACTGCACTCTGAAGGTGTAACTACTAATTCGCTCACACATTTGTCACTACCATTGCATCTGAGTATTTCCTAATTAATTATCTCAGTTATAATAGAATTATTTTGAACTTCAGTTATACTCTGAAGTAAGTCAATGATAGTATTATCCCCATTTTAAAGCCAGAAAAATTAGGCATATAATTTTGATTGCTCGGTTCAATACTTTTAGGACTCAATTTGTCAGAGTTCTTCACATTGCAGAGAACTGTACAGGCTCAAAGCCAAGTACCCTTGATTTTGCTAGGAGCTGTGGGAATTCAGCAGATCCACATGATGAGTGATTGACCCTTTGTGAAAATGGATGAATTCTACAGGAAAAGTGGGACAGACTCCAGTGTTTCAGAACAACCAGACTGTCCATTCTCTTACTCTGAAACTCTGATCAGTCCCAGCTTCCACCTGGCCTGTTTGCTCTGTCCTGTTTTTCTTCATTTTTTCTACATTGTTCCCTGTCTCAAGTTCCTTGTCTGATCAGCCCATCTCTGGCCTCCATCACATTTATATTTTTATTGTCCTCTGTCTCTACATCCTGTGAAGTTGGTATGGAGACAGAAATAAAGCATCTTAGCATTTCTCACATATTTTTGAAGGCAGGGAAGTAGGAGTCCTATGGAAAGCAGCATCCTTTATACAGATCTCATTTATGCTCTTGTTCTCTGCTTAAGATGGAAGAAGATGTGATCATGTAAATGTAACGTGTGTGCACAAAGCAGCTAAACCAAAGCTACATAAATGAATTTGATTTTGAAATTTTTGAACTGTGAAGTACTTCGTTTACATGTGTTACATTTCAATATGTGAAGTCTGGGAGTATAATTTCCTTGTTTCTTAAAAGAGCAAGCTCAAAAGAAGGCATTCCATAGTATGGGATACTACTGGCTGTCTGCCAGGCCACCAACCACCCTGGGAGCTTTTGTTATCTGCTATACAGGTTGCTTGGACTGCTGTCATAGCAAACAGCAGTAGAAGGTTTAGTGGTCTGCATGGACTGGCACCAGGAGGAGGTGGGAAACATTTCTGATGTTTCATACATACATTTGCTCACAGCAGAGGAGTAGTGAGAATCAGTAACCTTGGTTCCTGCCCCAAGCTGTAGAGGGAAATGCATACACACTTTTTGTCTACATTGCAAGCTGAGATCCCTTCTGTCCTGCCCCTTCCAATATGTACTGTTCTCATCTCTTCTTCATCTTTTATTCCTTGTTCAGGTTTTCAATAGAGTTGTTTCCAGTCCTCCAGAAAAATTTCAATCTCTGTAAAATTTCTGGCAAATACTTAGTTGATGTGTGGGTTACAGAGAATAATTGATAGTTCAGTAGAAGAATTGATAATGCAGCCTAGGAATCATATTCCTGGGCTGCATCCTTTGGAAGGATTTAATACTCCTGTGGCTTTGCCATGTAGCAAATATCACATATGTACTGGTAAAGTCATAACACATTTTACTAATACATGAGTGTATTGTACAACACACACAAGTAATGTATAATGTAGCTTCTCAACTAGAATTTTGCTAACACACTTATTCTTTTTGTGCCCCAACTAAAATATAAAAATAGCAGACATTAATATTCACTAATAATATCAGTGAGAAAATATTCATAATCAATATAATGTAAGAATCTGAAAAGATTAGAGAAAAATGTATTTTGCCTAACAGTTATACTTGCTGTATTGCCTTTGGGTAGTTGTGGCTCCAGGATTCCATCACCCACATCTCCTGGCTCACAGATTAATAATGTTGCAGCTTTCAATTAAATTGTTCCAGGTTTACCATAATTATTACTTACCACCCATGCTTCTCATCTGTAAGCATTCTTGCTCAGATTTACCATGCACCGTGTCCAGTTTTCCACTTTCACCCAAAGCTCAAGTGGAAACGTGAGAATCTTTGTGCATAGTTCATTGACAGACCAAAGCAGTTACACAGCCTGGTTGATGATCTCCAAATAACAGAAGAATTTCTTATGCTTTAATTTTCCTTTACTGCTGCTGACAAAAAAAAATCCAAACAAACAAGCAAAAAACCCCACCAGCCAAATAAACAAACCAACCAACCAACCAAACAAACAAAAAGTGGTCAACGTCTCTAAGACTCTGAAGAAATGAGTATCTGGCAAGGATCCAAACTTTTCAGTCTTTTCCAGTATTAAGATTTCGGTTTATAAGTTAAATCCAATTTGATCTTATCCAGGAGCATTTTCTTAACATTTTTCCATATTTATTCCATATTATAGAAGGTTTTTCTAGCAGTTACAATTACTTCAAAACTGTAATCCCATTGTGGAATTATAAATACTATTAAAAAGCAACATTTTGAAGCACTTTAACTTTTATTCGAAACAAAATTAAAAAAAAACCAAAACAACAACCCAAAGCTAAAATGAATTACTCTTTTTGCAAGGACACAATTCGATCACCAGTAAGTCAATCTCAGCCAAAATGCAGTATACTGACTGAGAACATTCCTACTTTGTGTCTTGCCAATGTGGGAACCAAAGAACCTGGGTACCAGAGACTCACAGCAAATGACAACCTTAGTTCTACTTCGTGCTACTTTGATATAAAAATAATCAGTTTTTCAAAGACCTAGGTAACTACATATCAGATTGGTCTGCTCTGAAACTGAATATTACATTGTCAACATTTACCCTTATTTCTTTGGGTCAATTTTCTAACAGAAAATTCCATTAGCGCTCATATTAAAGAATCTGAACCTCAGAGAGATTTGCAGTTCAACCAGGTGCCTGCAAGTTTGGATACTTCTCTGATACTGTTGTAATATGCCCAGTCCTTCAGTTCCAAAGCACTGCTGTGGATTTTTGCATGTCATTGTTTTCTGTGGTGGATGTCTTTTGGCATTTTGCTATGGCACTGACAGGAAGGAGTACAGTCTCCTTTCTACATCTCTTCTTAACTCAAAGTGAGGAGTTCAGTTTATTTTTGCATGTTCTCCACAATGAAGTGAGTTGGAATTTCTGTGCCTCCATCTTTTTTTCTGTGTCACTCTGCCTTAATTTCCATATTCTCGATGATTATCTATTCTTTCTCTTAATTTCCTTTCGTCCTTGTCTTCCTGTTCCCAGATGTGTCATCCTAGCAGTGTTCAGATGGAAAAGTGAAGTTCTCTGAAGGTCTCCCTGTTAGGCACAACTCTTCTAGGAAGAACTACTCCGTGCAATACAGTTTTTCTGGATAGAAAGAGCGTCCTTACCTCATACTTCTAGAGAAACTCTTCCATATTTCTCTTCCATAAATAATCTCTATTATTTATACCTACTAATGTGATTTTACTGCGGTTTGCTCAGCAAGAACTGGGAAGAAGGGATACCCTTCCAGAAATGGAGAAGCTTCTGTTGTTTTTATTCTGATGAAAACATAAAGTAAAATATTACTGGAAAAAAAATATTACTGGAAAAAAGTAGTATTTTCCTCCTTGCTTTAGTCACCTGGCAAAAAAATTGCCTTCTCTAAAAACAAATTTAAAATGCAGAGAAACAAATATTATAGGATATGTTAGTAAAACACCACAGAAACATTTTCCTCATTAGATAAGTAGACTCATTATTCTTAGACGTTCATTGGTATCTGTACTCTTTTAAACCTTGATAGCTCTCCTAATATACAATCACTTTATGTACCCAAACCAGTTATTTCTGCAGAAATCTGTTTAGCTGCTGAAGTGATTTCTCTACCTACATCCTGTGTTTTCCACTTGAAGTGTTTCTGACATTCAGATCCTGGGTGTACATTTGTTG
This sequence comes from Serilophus lunatus, assembly GCA_013399895.1. NCBI lineage: Eukaryota > Metazoa > Chordata > Aves > Passeriformes > Eurylaimidae > Serilophus > Serilophus lunatus. The sequence continues at coordinate 502,977 of VXBA01002271.1, forward strand.
CTTCATTTACACCGAAGCATTATCCCTTGCCCAGCCTTGCCTTGCCTTGCCTTGTCTTCCCTTTCATACCCTTCCCTTCCCTTCTGAAATGACATTTGTCCTCCTATAAGAATCCAGGAAGACTGAGACCCATTATATAGTTTTCACTCATTTTTATCTTAGAAAATTACTCTTTATTTCAAGAGAAAGAATCATTTCCATTCTTATTACCACTTTTTTACTCCCGTTGTTAATGTCTTTGTTTTTCGACATGGAAAACTTAATAGAAGTTGTCATTAATAGTTTTTCTTGAATACTGAGATTGTTGAGCCTAGTAAGTAATCTTGTTTTATGTTGAAATACTCCATTAATGCTAAGTATTTATCCTTTGAATCTGCAGACACTCTTTGAAATTCCTTGATGCTTTAGCTAACTTTATGTAGAAAATGTGATTGCAAGGACCAGATGTGATGTATTTGGAGTAATGTTAAAAATTGCTAGAGTGAGCCATTTTTAAATGATAGTGTTTTATTAAATTATCTGCAATGTTGTGGTAAAACAAATTGAACAAACTGTAGTTTTTATTGTGTTCTTAAATTTCAAGTTAGCGTGAAAGTCTAATTTAAATTATTCAAAACAAAACCAAGGAACATAGTTCCCCAATTATTAGTTCACTTATAAGGAATCTTTCCCATTTTGTTCAACTAGATCCTTGGGCCAAGTGAAATTAGGAATCTCATGTGGTTTCAGTGGGTTTTTTTTGCATTTTTGTTTCCTGTATTTATTGCAGATTTCCACTTGGATACCTTATCTTTGATGGCAGCATGCATGCCTGGCCAGAACAGAACACCTTGGGCTCTGTTCCTGCACTTCTCAATACTCAAATGGGCACTGTAGGTTATACCTAGCATTTCCAACCTCATGTTGTGTGGTGTTATGATAATGTCCTTTGTATAGAAACCCATCATCTGCAGTAACCTCATCTCTGTAGTCGCAATAAGTTTTACATATGGAAGTGGCTGGGCTTTTCTCTGTTAGATTAACCCATTCAGGTTCTGGAAAGGTTGAGTCATTCCATTTTTCTCACTTAAATTTGTCAACTTTTGTCTCCAGAATGGAAAACACTTGAATTTTGTTTACATGAGACCCTTCATTGTTGTTTTCATTACTGAGAGGTAGTCTTAAAAGCATGCACGTTCTAAAAAGCTCCTTAAAAGCCATCTGCATATCACTACCGTTGATGCTGTGAAATGTTCCATGCAGGCAAAAAATTGTTTGCATGAAGCACCTTGCAGAATCAGGGCCTTAGTAAGTTGTCACTACTGTGAAATGCTCTGAAATTAGAGGCTTCATTTGCATAATGGTATATACAGTAGCCAAATAGTTTATGGCCTCCTTCTTTATGTACTTAATTACTTAAAACAAAATACAATAGATCTACTTCTTTACTGTTTGGATTTTAACCAGTATTTAAAGCAATTAACCACTCAGTTATTACTCAAAATAGTCTCAATTCGGATGAACATTCACTGAATCAGAGTAATTTTTTCAAAGCAACCTCTGTGACTTAAGAGTCTAAATTATGGTTTTGGAAGGAATGTAAGTGCTGGGTATCCACATCCCTGCAACTTCTATATACCTAACTTAAAAAGTGGAATTCAGTGTCTGCAGTAACAACTTAGGCAGTTTTGAAGACACAATACTTAGTTCCTAGCTCTTCAGTAATTACCAAGTATTTTAGTGTGAATGTTTATTTGACAGTTTATTTTCATTTTCGCAATTTCTCTCTTGTCCGTCATTCCAGTGCTATTCTGTTCAGTTTCTAAGCAACTATTTTGAGAGGAGCACTTAATTGTTTTTAATTATCAGTGAATTTGTTTAGCTATGTTAATATGCCCAATGAATCTCTCTAAGGCCTTCTTTGTCTTGGAGTTTTTCCATTTGTTCAGTTGCCTCTGTCTTCCTTGGGTTTGGCCATACTTCTTTGTCATTGGTCGTGTCCTACATAATTAATCTCATTCAGCCTGGCATTTGCTTGTAATCAATTCAAGGGTCTTTTCTTTGGCACAGTTTAGTTATTGTGCAAACTCCCATTGTGATGTTGATCATTTTTGCTTCAAATCAACAGATCATAACCAATTACTCATTCCATCCAGATCTGCAAAGATCTGCAACATGATGCTGTGGTATATCCCAAGTGCTGAGGCGATCCCCATGGGAAGTTGCATAAACTATACAGTTGCTAAAAGGGGAATTAAAAATGCAGTGTTTTGCATTTTCTGTATTTGGTCAGACTTGCCAAAACACTTCAATATATACGTCAAAGTAAAAGTAATTTTGTCACTTGAAGTCTTAAACATGGCTGTCTGGATCCTCAGTTGGTGTAAATTAGCGTAGCTCTGCTTCCTTCAGTGGAGTTACGCTAAGATATAACAGTGATGATCTGGGCAGATGCCCTCAGCTGCTCTCTTGGGTTAGCATTCATGTTTGATTGCCTAATTTAAATCTTTTGAAGTTATAAAATTCCTTACATTGTTTGTTTCCTTAAAATGGACAGTTGCTAACTCAATTATGTGGTGTCTGTATCTGCACAGTAACATCTGATTTTGCCATGCAGTTAAGTTCATACCTTTACTTTTATCTCAGTGCAATTTGGACTTTATGTGGTACACACTTTTTGCAGCACTGTATTATCTATATCAATGTTTTATATCTCTGAAATATCCCACATACCTCATAAACACCTCATCATAATCTTCTTTTAAAGCATTTTTGTATTCCCAGTAAGTGGAATTTACATTTGCTCATCTGCATGTTAAAACTATACTTCTACACTAACACACACAGAATTTCCACTGCTTCAAAATCTGCTGATTTTTCTCCTTCTACAGATAACAACACTGTGCTCTTTCAGCATGAGCTCATTTGGTGTACACTGTGAAACAACTTTAGATTTTGAGGAGTATTTTAACACTGGCCATCATTAATTACTTTTATATGCTTGACTGTGCTTACACTGCACTCAGCTTCAGCAGTATATGTTTTGTGTCATAAGGAGGCAGAGGAGGAATGAGGCATTACTATTACTACATTACTATTGTTAGGTATTATTTTTTGGACAGTGGTTAAAAAGGAAAAAAAGACACACCCTTCAAAAAATTAAATTTCAGTAAATGACATTTAAGGTGCAGTTTCCAGAATTATACTATTTCCATATTTTCATTCAAAGGACGAGCTGTAAAATAATCAGAGTGATATTTAAAATGCCATCTTCAGGCTTCAGAGTTAACAGGACACTGAGATGAATGCGTTTCCAAATTTTCAGACTGCAAATAGTGAAGACATCATTATGAAAGCGTATGACCAGTTAAAAGAGCTATAAATATAATTTATTCAAAAGAGATTAGATACTGAAGCACTTTTCTTCTATATTGAGTAGGAAAGGAATCAAAACATACAGATGCAGTTCATAAGGAAACCAAGTCATAGACTTCCTTTTCTTTTTTACAGGTAGAGAACTATTTTTCCAGGCCAGTCAGTTCGACGTTTTTCTTCAACACATAATGCACACAAAAAGTATTCTAAAGAAGAATTACAAAATCTAAACTTACTCGTTTTGCCTATAAAACTATAAGCTTAGGGATTTTTTGTTTTCTTGTATAAACTGATTATAGCTAAAAGAAATAAAATGACCTCGCATTAGATGCATTCTACTGAATGCTGAATTCAGAGTTTAAATAACATTAAAAAACATTTGCTTTGACTCTATGAGCTGGATCTGTGTTTCTGCCAGGAATCAGACATTATGTGAGACAACAGGTACAAAAATAAAAAATGGTCTTCTTTATTTCTCACAAATATTTGTATATTTTTCTTTTAAATATCAGAGTTATTCTTTAAAGAGAAGTGAATTCAGAAACTGCTGGACATTTCACAAATAATTTTTAATGTAAAAGCTCTAAATGTTGTTTATGCTGGAACTGCAGAGATAAATCACTGCTTTTGCTCCCTGTGAATAAGAGTTGTAAACAAATTACAAACAAAAACAAACCCAAGAGAAATCTTATAAAATTATCTGAAAATAACTGAATATTTTTTAAAAATGATAGCTTATGGGTTTCTTCTCAAGGCTTCTCCAGGAACCATTGTAGGTGGTGATTTGTTTGGTGCACTAATCAAGAAACATCTTTCAGGAAAGCGTAAGTATTTTTCATAGGTATAATGAAGGAGGGGCAAAGGCCTTGCATTTGAATAACATCCAATACAATTTTTGTGACTTCAGTGTGAAGAATCTGAAAGAATTAAATTATTAAGAAAATTTTTTCTTTTTTAAAACAAGTAATTTTTAATCCTCAACACTCCCATTCACAGAAAAAGTCCTTCAATAGTTCTAATTCTTTATTGAGACCTGATCCAAAGACCTTTTTATGTCATAGAGTCATTGAATCCCAGAAACTTTTGGTTGGAAGGGATCACGAAGATTATCTAGTTCCAAACTCTCTGCCATGAGCAGGGACACCTTCCACTGGATCAGATTGCTTAGAGCCCCATCTAACGTGGGTTTGAACACTTTCAGGAATGGGGCATCCACAGCTGCTCTGGGAAGCCATGTCAATGGAAAACCTACCACTGCCTTTAGACGGCTTTGGTTCTGAGATTATGTTGTGTAACTGTGAAAGGTTTTCCTCAAGCAGCATGTTTTTAATGGAGTGAGAATAATACTGCAAGGCCAAATTCCATGCAGAGTCTGCACTTCTTACACTTGACAAAACCAGTTTCAGGTTGATAGTGTCATAGAGTCCTATCTTAACTTGTTTTAGAAGAAAAAGAGTTTTAAAGTTTTAGTCAGTTATTGGTAAGGAAAATCTTTTAACTTCTGTTTGAATTCTATTTGATACAATAAACCTCTGTAAATAAAAAATTATTAATATCGAATGCATATGAGAGGTGATTTTCTACCAGTTTGTATGCAAAATTTGTATCCAGGATACTATGTTTAATAATATATCTGATTTTAATTCCATTTTTACAAATTTTGATATTAGCTCTACTGAACCAAGAGTAAATGCTGCTGATTCACAAATGGTAATAAGTAAACACGTCAGGACCACCTATCTCCAATTTTTGGATAATTCTTGTGAATATTCATGTACCACAGACCAGGTGCTTTTTATATCTTCATATGGAGTCTTACATAATCAAGCACAATCTCAAAAGTAATTTTATTCCATCTTAAAGTTTAAAAGCCATTGTTCCAAGTTACTGGGATTGTCTTTAAGGCTAAGAAAGACTTTTTTTTATCTGTTCATGTCAGTGAAGATACTTCCCATTCAATGGTAATGTAAATGTAATTAATAAGATATTTATCCAAAGGATACTTTTTTTAATAAATTTCTCTCACCATAAAAGGGAGAACTTGGCAGGTTCTAAAGATACTGCCAATTGTTTACATTTTGTGCAAGACATGCATCTGACAACCATAAGTATAAGGAAGTGGCAACTTATGGGAGACATTTCTGTAAGATGTAGTTTGTTGGGTAACTCATTCCACAATCATTCAATTGATCTTCTTGTGATGCTGTATTCATCTTGAAATTAATGGTTTTCCTATGGCTGAAGGAGTGCTGAGTAGAATTATGCCTATCTCTGCTTCATGCCAGATGGTTAATAAGACGCTCTTCTTCCATGTAGTGTATAGCTGAGGATCCCAACCTCTGAGCTAATCAAAACAGAGAATTTGTGTTGCAGCTAACTTCCTGCCCCATGAAATATTCTTCCAAATCCTTGTCAAGAGGCTTTTAATTAGCAGGAATGTGTCTAAGGATAGTGATTTTTTAAAAAATATTTTGAGTGAATTTGAATAGAAGATGTAAACGTTCACTCTGAAAATAGAAATTTATTGTTCTTTCTCACCAGCCCGGAAAGAGAGAAGTACTAATCAAAGTTTAGACAAGATCTGTGTCAACACTAACCAAGTCAATTAGAAATCAGAGTAAAGAGCAGTAAACAGATGCTTAGGGTTATTTGACTATAAGCTCACTAAAACAGAAAGTGGTTTTGGAAAAGAAGTGTATTGCTTAAAAAAATCAGATGAAAACTTTCTTGTAAAAATCATGTTAATCAAAGTTAACTTCTCATTCAGAGCTGCTTTTCTAATTCTGCAATGCATGGGAGCTCTGAGCCCTAAGATACAATGGAGATGAGCCATTGTGGTGCACGGCTGTTTATCCTTGACTATATCCAACCTCCCTGACAATCTGCACAGCTGTTTAGGAAACTATTTCTGCAGCTATTAGACTGTGATCTTAAAGTAGCTCTTTTGTGAGATGTTTACAGTATAAACCATTTGCTCTACCTTGTCGTATGGGCTTTGCAAAATGGGAAATTGTACAAAAGTGTGGGCTTTCTGCCTTTGTGAACTTTAAAGAGAAACTAAAGATGGCCAAAGTAAGAAAAAACACCAGAGCACATCCCATGACAACAAAAGGCACAATTCTTTCTCAAGTGCTCTATTTAATGATACCCTGAAACATTCTTATGAAGCTGGAATTATTACTTAAAGTGCTGTTCAATACAGTTGCAGATTCCAACAGAAAAAAATGAATAGTTTAGTTTGGAACAGTTTTAATGGTTTTATCAGTGCTTCCTGCCCTCACTGGAGGGATGCCTCCTTTGTTCACAGAATGTACAAACTGCCTCATCCAGTCTGACAGATTAGGGTGAAATGACACCAATTTCAGGTTATTGAATACTGTACTAAAAGCTCTGCTGCTTCTTTTACTGCTACCCAGATGGCTGCAGCATCCTTTCAAGGGGGACAGAAAACTCCAAAGTATAGGCAGGTGGATGCTCAGTGTAGAAATTGGGAATATTATCTCTCAATCCCTGTCACTGATCAGGATGTTTGGTGTGATCCACTTCATCTACCTCACTGAGAATTTTTGAGCACTCATCTCTGCAAGCTGGACTTCAAAGCTGTCATTTTCAATTGTTGAAAAGAACATGTACAAATAAATACACCATTTTTTTGAATAAATGCAACTATATAGATAAATTGGCTGATGGTTGAACTTGAACTATCCAGAAGGGACTGAAATCAAGTGCATGATCTTTCCGGAATAGTCTGTAAGGAAAGGCTGCATCTGTATTGCCACAAGGAGGTCAAACAGACTCTAATAAAGCTTCTAAGACGTATTACAGAATTATAAAATCATGTAGGCAGGGCTATCTAAATGTTACTTAGTCTAACCTCCTGCTCAAAACAAGTCCAGTTGGAGCAGGTTGCTCAGAACCTTGTACAGTCAAATTGTTAGGGTTATTGCCAAGGTTGGAGTTCCCACAACTGTTCCAGTCTGGCCAGACTGATGCTAATTTTTTTTCATTTATAATAAATTGGCTTTCCAGTGCTGAACTTTATCCCCTTATTGCCTCTCCTTCAGCTGTGCAGCTCTGGAAAAACTTTTGTTGTGCCTTCACCACATCATCCTGTCAGGTATTCGTAGACAGTGAGATTTTCTTACACTTTTCTTCACAAGAATGAGCAAGCTAGCTTTCTCAGGCTTAGATATCCAAGTGCTTCAGGCCCATAACCATCTGACAACGTCTTGGAGCAAGGCAAACTTGCAGCTTAGTGTTTGTGGTTCTGAGAGCACTGGGAAGAATACAAAAAAAAAGGTACCCTCCTAAATGTTGCTTCATTATGTTTGATTTGTCTGCCCAGTATCTACCACCAGAGTCTACCTCAAGGCAGTAGGACAGAGTACTTGTAGGAGTGGTCATAGCTGTGGTAATGCCCAACTTGTCCTTCTTGCATACAAGTTCGTAAGTAGATTCTGACTAAGGATTTTTTCCTTCACTATGAATTGTCATGCCTAACGTTGGATGCCTGAGGTAAATTAAGGCTCAACAGTGAGGTTATACCTAAAGTCAGTGTAGGTGGACCATGAGTCTTAAGTCAATCACATGAAAAATCAGAGCAAGTCTGAGAAGGTTTTAAAATTTAGTATAAAATCAAACAGAAAATCAGTAACAAAAATGGATTTCCCTTTGCTGTGCTATTCAGTAGTCTCTTTACTAGACCAGACTGCTCTCACAGTCTGATGGAATTCACACACAGTATTTGCACATTTCCTCACTTAGGCTTCTGACAAATGCTTTTAGGCGTACAGGGAAAAAGCTGCTTGTTTTCATGAAATAGAAACTGAAGGACTTTACTCTTTTGCTTCAGACTTTTCACGCCAAAATAGAAAGTAGTATCTCTGCTTTATATGTCTGGGAACATAAAACCCTGGAGAGTTTACTCCTTTATCCAAATGCTAAACTGTCCCTGTTATTGAATGGCATGTGTTTTCAGATAGCAATACATACATGCAGAAGAGATATAAAAGTCTATGATTATAAAGAGCTTTATGCTACAGTAGCACTTCTGAAGGTTACTAATGAGCACAGTGCATATGGAGTAAAACATATCTCTCAGCCTTAAGATGCAATTAGTTACATAAACTCATTTTACACTAAACTATTATGCTTACCTTCTCTTACCTTTCTGAACACGCAGTGAAAATCATCTTTTTAATTGCTCTTTGGAAACAAGTTGTTAATAGTGAAGAAAATTCTGGCCCTGTTACATTTTCTGTCACTTGGATTATTTTAATGGTCTTGAGGGTTTTTTTGCAAACCTTTTAGACCTCATGCTGCCTATGATATATTTCTCAGATAACTCAGAAAAGTTTACAGTCCTGTTCATTTATGGCTTTGCCATAATGCTAGGCTAAAAGAGCTCTTGTTAGAGGCAGGACTTCTGCTTCTTAAATATATAGCCCTAGAAATATTTTATAGGCTTGGTGTTTCATACCTATATTAGATACACTGTGTGGACTTTCGTTGTGCTCTTATTCTTTCCATCCTTCCCTCTTAGCATTTTTGTCCCCTATACATTTGATCCAACTGTCTCCTTTCCTATGATCTTCTAGAATCCTCCTCTTAAGTGTTTGTGCTTGCACAAGTAGAACAGTTCTGTTCCAACAAGAAGCAGATTAACAGAGTAGCTAAGGAATAGCTAATGTTGATTTATGGCACATTTCTTACCACTTACTTTAGTGGATTGTTAAGGCCACAGATTACATGAAAGCTGTTAATCTTTTTTCCCTCTGCTTTCAGCAGTCCTAATCTGATAGCTTTTCTCAGCATTTCTTGGGGAGATGCTGACCTTTTTGAGTATTCCAGATTCATAGATTTTAAAGTCAATCCAAACCTCCAGGAAACTCTTAGGAAGTGACAGATTCAAGGTCATACTGCTGTGCCCAGCAGACACTATGTTAATTGCTCCACCTAGAAAGACAAACAAAAAGTACAAAAGAGCAGATCATGGGAGAACAAGCAGTACAGAGATGACAACTCAAAAATTATGCAATTGATAATGTTATGGTGTTCAAGGTAACCAGCAGGCTACTGACCATAATGTACATATCTTGTCAGGAGAAAAATCACCTAGTTCAAAGTGTGCATTTTCAAAATACTCAGTATTCAGCCGAATTTTAATTCAATTTTGAACTAAAACTTCCATTTACATCAGAAAACTTAGGCCAGTTATACAAGCTTTTGAAGACACCTTTTAAGGTGAAGAATACCAAAATTCTATACCTGCGCTACTGTCTTTAAGTGGTTCTCTCAGACCCATTGTCAAATACAGAGAGCTTAAGAAATCATGTCACTGGATGTTCTGAAAACCTGGACCAATCTTGCTGTGAAGTGACAGAGGTGCAGATGTTCTTGAGAGATTTAATGTTTCCCATATTAATAGACCAACCAGAAATAGGACATTTGTCTTCATAAACTAATGTTTCTACCAATTTACAGATAAAAAACCATGTGGGGTTTTTTTTGTTTGGTTCGTTTTTTGGTGTTGTATTTGTTGTTTTTTGAGCACAAGTTTACTGCAAAGCTATTAGGAGACAGAGAATTTGCATGGTTTTGTTCCTAGTTGTAGGGCATGTTCTCTTATGACTGTCTTCTCCTGCATTTTTCTCTTTGCCTCAATCATTTAATGTTACTCCTTCACATAAGAATGAAGGTCTTTTTCCAAAGGCTGAGCTTTTTGGAAGTGAGTATTTGAATTTGCATATGTTGGAACTGATTCATCCCTAGTGCCAGGAAGTGCTCTCTGCTGCAGGGAGGGGATCTGCAGCTGGCCGGTGCTGCCTCCAAGGCAGGCGAAGCTGGCAGGAGAGAAAGCGTGGGCAAGGTGCCCAGGGAGAGAACTGATTCACAGCTTCCCCCTGGCAGCTTCTGGGCATGGAGCACCCCCTGGGTAATGCACAGAAGCTATTTCACATTAGGCACATACTCTGCCTTTGGCAACTGGCATGTTAGGCAGTATGTTCTGGTGCTAGATGTGAGAACAGCGGGCAGCACGTCATGGCACTTGCTGCTGGGAAGCTGGGAAGTCCTGACTGCTAGCAGAACAGGCAGCATGCAGAGGTGGTAAGGGAAGGCATAGGAATATGTTTTCTAAAGCAATATAATTAATTTAAACTCATCGTGTGTATCTGTGCATTCAAGTGCTCAGCAATATTTAAAATGCCAATATGAAGCATTTTAGACTGCTTATAGGAAAATGGATTTCAATGTAATTAAAAAACATACCATGTTCTTTCTTACCCCCACACAGTTCACAAATGCTGGTATGCAATACAGATAATAGTATCAGCTAAGGACAGAAAAATTGTTCATGCAGAAGTTAAGGGAATTATTTCATTTTATCTGAGGAGAAGAGTATGCAGTTAGACATTCCCAGTTCAGAACTGCTCAATTGCTAGGGATTTCTAGAGGCAAAGAGAGAGCAATCTTTCTGCAGAGATAGAAGAGACTGAAGTTACTCCATGAAGTCTCTGAGCCAAAATTATTTTAGTCTCATACCTGGACTAGCTCCATAGGCCTGGCATCATACTTTCAGGGATAGAAAGATGTATAGTGAAAATGGCAGCAACAAATCTTTCTTTTCTACACTTATTTCTAATCTCCAGTCTGCCCTTCTCCCAGTGATTTCTGAGAGGACTCAGTAATGCCCCACCAGGAGGGATCCTTGTCTGGATCCCCTGATCTCCTGCCATTCCTACTGAAACTGCATTGTATCCAATGCCATAAAGCAACTGATAAGACAGAAAAAGATTTTTCTAAACTCTCCCATTTCCCCTTCCACCACAATTTTTTGGTTTTGCTGGTTATTTGTTATTTCCTGAAATCTTCTGCCTATACATATGCTATGGGCTTGGGTTTTAAATTTCCCCATTACCTTCAATTAGGCCTTTTATGTCAGTAGCATTCTGCTAAGTAAGAAGTGTTAGCAGTATTTTACATATGAAAAAGTAATATTTAACACTTTTACTAAAAGTGAATTTGTGTGATTAAGTACTCCTTCTAGCCAGAACCAATACAGGGAAATAATTAACATATGAATCTAAATGTAACTTCTTTTGTTATTTTTGGCTTACAATGCATCTTTACGAACCTTTGATATTTATAAGGGTCTAATTTCTCATACTTTTGTAGTTGTATTTGTGAGGGTTAGAATATAAGTTTAGCCTTGAACATGAAACCATAGACATAAGACCTGCTGAAATATTCATTATTTGCATGTCTTTCCTATAGAGTTTACGTTGTCTCATGAACCAATTCAAATGAGCTCAAATGATCTCTGAATGCAATTATCAGAAGTGCCCAGTGAAAACCTTGTTCTGCTCCTTTTTAAGCCACTGGCAAAGCTTAAATGAAAATAAAAGAGAGCAAGATATTTAAATGATTCATTGAATCTTAGCAGCCAAAAAATTCTGTGTTAAGGTTTCACAACACACAGCACTTTTTCCCCTGACACAAGGGCACAATGTGTAGCCAATCATCTCAGCAATCTGAGAGGACCACAAGCAATGCAGACTTCGGGAATCATAAAATAAGCTGGGAGAAAAGAGCAGGAGGACAACAAGTGTGATGGAAGAAAAGATAATGGAAAAAAAAAACAACAAAATGGAGGAAAGAAGAAAGAACTGTCAACTTCAAGGTTATTAGAGTTCATGAAAGAAGGAAGGGACGAGAGAGGAACAGAGATTGAAGACATTGGCCAAAGGGGACAGAGAAAAAAGAAGCAAAAGGGAGAGACAAAAATTTTAAAGTGGCAAGAAAAAATGAGGAAGAAGAGGGATTTGGAAAAGGAAGGAGTGAAATGTGGAAGAGAAGTGCTGAAGAGGAATATGGATGGAAAACAAACCACAGTGCCAAGGCAAATGGAGGTTCTTGCTTCACTGCAGGAAAAGGATAACAGATTGAAAATAGGGTAAAAGAGGCACCAGGAAAGAAAATGGAAGGAGTAGAATGAAGAGTGAAATTTGTAGATGTGGAGTTTCACTGAGGGAATTTAGGGAATAATAAATCCATCCTAACAAAACAGTCTTTCATTGCAAATTCATAGATAGGCTGTGTAGGTAGAAGGGGCTTGTCTAGGCATCAAAAGAAAGTATCATCACAGGAATTCATAAATCAAGTGCTATGGTAAAAAACAGACAGTAGAAGACAACAGGATCAAAGTGAAAAATCATCTGTGTTCCTACTGGAATTAGAATAGACAACGGTTTTTCTATATTTTCATGAAGAAAAAGAATCAGCAGCATTCCCACTTCACATACTTAATTAGAGCTTGACAATCTACCAAAATACCTGGGACTGAAAATGAGATTTTAGAGATTTGCACATCCGGATTGCTTTCACAGAGCTGGCAAAAACAGTAGTGGCCGGGAGGCATTGCTCTGAATACTTAGAAACGTAAAGACAAAATGAATTGCTGGTTTCTGTTCCTCCTAAATAGGTGTTTTCGTAACAATAACCACAACACTGCCTCTTAGCGACACACCTGTGTCCAAAAATCTCCACTGAGGACCACACAGCTCTGTTCGTGATCTTTTTCCTTGCCCTTGAGTGCTTCCTGCAGGTTTGTGGTGAGTGGCATAGGAAGGAACTGGAGGAAAATTTGTTCTCTCTTTTGGCCTCTTAACTAGTTAAAAAGAGGATTTGTTTGTGAAGAGCTGCAAACCTATTGTTTTTTACAAGCCCTCAAAATCATAGAGGGATACAGAAACAATAAACTTACTTTACCTTACAGAAAATTCCAATTTTTAATTTGACAAAGCTTTTTCTCATCCCTTCCCTTTCTCACCCTTTCACCTTTTTTTGCCCTCCTTTTCCACATATTCAATTCAGGGAACTGCAAACACATTATCTTTACAGTTTTACTTTTGCAACCTTTTGTTTCAGGACTACTTCACTAGGAAAAAAGAAACAAAATCCACAATATTTTGTTTATGAATCTACTTGTATTTTCAGAAGACATACAGCTTTATAGCTGCAAACAGAGCAATGAATAAGAATCTGTACTTCTAGACTGTTTTCTTCTTCTGTGTAAAGTCATTTAGCCTCTTTATGCCCAAATTTTCCTCTACCAAATTTTTCAAAGCATTATTGTGAGATTTTATCCCTTAGTGTTTGTAAAATACTCACAGATCTTCAGATGAAAGATAGACATTCAAGGGTTATTGTGTCTGTCTTTCAGCCTCCGAGCCTATGAATTCCATTCCTGGTGATTCAGTCAAATAAAACAGAATCTCAAATAGGTGGAAATCACCAGACAATAAAAAATTCTACATTCTGCTATGAAAAAATCCCACAGGAAACAATTATATTTCTCTAGCCTTTCTGAACCTTAACAGAAAGCCACACCTATCTACAGAGATTGACAGCATGGTCAAAGTAAGACTATGGGAAAGATACTGTTTTCTAATAAATCACAGATCTTTTGCAATGTGGACTGTTCTGAAGAATCATTCTGAATTTTTGTACAACTTCCTGGTTTATTCCCCTGTTCAATTCAATATGATTTTTCTATTTGGTTTCTATTGCTGACTACATCTGCTTTAAATATTTAACTATCAATTAATAGGATATTCTCTCTGGTGGACTATATAATTGACATGTGCCCACTTACTTCGCAAGGGAAGGTTGGATGTGCAATGTAGTAGGTACTAAGTGTTATAAACTAAACAGTAAAGGTAACATCAGTCTTCAGTGCTTGTTAATGACAGATCATGAGAGGTATTTTGTAGGAACTCATTAAAACTGCTAGTTTGAAAGAAATTAATGATTCCATGGGAGCAGATATTCTTGGCACAAAAATAAAATGCTAAAGTAGTTTCTACATCTTTCTTTTATCAGTATATTAAAAGTAAGTCAACCAAAGTCATAGACAATAATAAGGGCAAAACTACTGCAGCTCTGCCTTTGCACCTTTGTGTAAAATCCCATTTGCTCTCATGCTAGTTGAGGTATAAATCTAAAATGAAAATTACATGTAAGTTCATCTCACTCCTATATACGTAGATAAAAGCCTAGAAATATAGGTTTAAATATTTGTAGTGCACTATACTGATGAAAGCTGGGGGGTTTTGTGAGCTGAGGTTGCAATAAAACTTTTAGCCATTGGTGTTTGGAAAAACCCTCCTAGAGCCCACTTGGACATTGCATCTATTTCCTCCCCAGTCCCAGGAATCTCCCTGAATTCTTCAAGCTGTCAGAAGTCTATTTTAATGGCTACGCACTTTCAGTCCTTTCCATGGTGAAGAATCAGTAGCGGGGCTTAAGTGTACTTTTTTCAGTTTGACTCTCACCTTTTTTTCTTTTCTGTTGAATCTAAGCCCAATACTGAATCCAGCTGCCACAGCTGTTGTTATTCTGCTGCTTGCCCTGTTTTCTGCTTCTGTTCCCAGAAATGCTTTCCTGGGATGCACTGTGGGACGTCAAGGCAGTGCTAACTGCATTCCCCTTCACTGACAAGCTCTTTCTTTTACTGGATGCCCTGAACTTGTGGTCAAGTGCTAGTGTTTTATGTTCTGAACTTCATTCTTCACAGGGTCAGTTCCTTTTGTCACCTTCCTTGTTACAGCACTAAAGTATTTCCTTTGCTGCAATAAACTATTATGTAGAGTCTACAAATAAGTTTCTAATCCTGGCAAATTACATTTGCTTTGAGTACGTGAGGAAAACTGTGTATCTCTTTTTTCCACATACTCTGATCCTCATTTTCAAAGGGTTTCATATTGCCTGCCTTTTACAAGCACCCTTGCATACATTTTTCTAGCATTGTTGCAGGTACATATGAGTGATTAAGTCAAATATGTATAGGTAGTACTTGATTGTCATGGCTAGGCTTTGTGAACGAAGATATAGGAAGGACTCTACCCATGCTTGCTGCAAGTGTGCTGATGGGTAAAAAGGCTAATGCAGGACAGACAAGTCTGGTTGCAAAAGGCCCAGTATGCGAGTGTCAATTTGGACACACCTCTGGAGGGAGTTTTATGCCTTTGTCTCTTTTTATTTGTTCGACTGCATCAGAAAATCCCCGTTGGCTGCGGTTGGCCAACCAGGTGCAGGGTGGAGATGAGCTTTGGTTAGGCCACCTTTTCTAGGCCCCTCTCCAGGTGGAGCAAGCAGTGCTCTCCTTGAAAAAGGCTGCTTGGTCATTCAGGATGTTGCTGAACAAGGCTGTCATCTCCAGGGTCAGTCTTGAGTGACCAATGTCCCGAACCGCCTGCATGCAGAGTTGGGTCTGAGGCTTCCAGTGCACCTTATCACCTGCTGTTTTGACCCTTGTCTGTCGCTACAGGACTTTACAAATGTGGGTGTACCCTTCTAGCCTGCACAATGGATTTTTTAGGTGAGGCTCAGCGTGCGCGGAACGAGCCTCACCCTTTACTCCTAAAATTCATCTGTCAGGGCCTAGCAAGCTTGGACAGTGACAGCAAAAGCCTCAGGATGTAGGTTTAGTTAGAGTATCCTTCTCTGAGATGGATGGCCTTACAGGGCTAAACGAGCTCCATCTGCCCAGGTTTTGGGGTTAGAGTTGTCCTTCTCCTAGGATGGTTGCCAGGAGGCTAGCGAGCCCATCCTACCCATGGACACACTTAATCTGACCCTTCAGTTGAGACATGTCTGGCTTGGGAGACCCTACTGGAGGCATATGCCAACGCCAGCATAGCTCACAAACTCATAAGGGCACGCAAACCTGTCCCCCGTGACAAGGGGGTGTCGACGGAGAAGATTACTTGATTGTAAAGTAGTAAGATATCTGCAAGTCCTGCATATGATCAGACATTCTGAAAATACAGAATCTCAATTCAAATAGCACGAGGATTCTCCTTATCTAATCTTTTTAGGATAGCAAATAAATATTGTAATAACTTCATAGTTGAAACAGACTGCTGCATATCTGCATCCTATGTTTCACAGTGTTAGAAGCACTTCGCGTAGAACTGAAACAGCAGGAAATAAAAATGCACCATAGTTTTAAATGTTCGTATCAATTCCATTAAATTGTCATTTTGTCTGTTACATTTAGGTAAATATAAGCTTATGAGATTTGAAAACAAATATTATAATGTAAAAATCAAATTCTGAAAGGCCTTTCTGAAATCTTTGCCTATATAAAGATCTCTTCTGGTTTAATCAAAAGTATGACTTTAAACTGGTATGAACTATGCAGAGCCCTTTGTGAACAAACCCAATTCAATTTAAAGCTGGATGGTTTCTTCTTTAGCTTCAGTTATTGTTGTTTTTTTAATGACACAGAAATAAGCTAGTTTTAAATTGTGTAAGACTGTCCAAATGGTTGAGGTGTAATAGTCTTATTTTAAGACTTATCAATGGGATGTACTTGGTGCATCTTATAAATTCTGTTTTTTGAGACTCTATTAATCTTGCCGCCTGTAACAAAAATCTTTGAAAAGATGAGAAAAAACATTGTTCACTTTTGATAATAGCTTATTCTCAATAGGATTGAAAAGTCTGGAGGGGAGAATGGTGGCTTCAAATCATGAGTTCATGAAGAAGGAATCCTTGTAGTACCCCAGACCCACTGCAGAGGAGCAGCCCTATGGCTCTCAATTTTCCTTTAATCATTTAAATGCCATGGACATTTAGATCCAAAGTTTAGTCAGTTCCTGTAATTAATTCTTATTCCCATATCTTTTGTTTCAACATCTTAGAGGCTTCGATCAGGCTTCAGTGACACAGCTAGTCTTGACGGAAGTAGGAAATAGGCACTGCAGATCACTGAAGCTACCTAGTGTTAAAAACCCACATGAATCAAGAGATTGTCTCTCTCTCTGTCTCAAAACATTTGCCTAGAAATATATAATGAGAGCACTTACATATTTAGATAGTGCATACTGAGTATTTTAACTAAAAAACCCTTCATATAAGATGCCCTGACCACTTACTGAGTAATTTAAAGAAATAGCCAAAACTTGTGCTGGCCATGTGCAACCATGGCAAAGAACAAAGGGTAAGAGCCATCCAGACTGAGCTATGACTCCTTTATTGAGGGTCATATTTTTACCTAATTTGTATCAGAAGAATCTATGGAGAAGTTATGGGGTTTATCCTTCTATAAGCAGAAAGATTTATGTGTGATATCAACCTGTATATTGGTCTTTGAGATATTAAGAAGCACAGTAATACAACTTTTATTCAAGATTATGGTCATATATTTGATCCTATGTGAAGACATTAAACAAGAGAGAAGGAGTATTGTCTTGAAGGATGTTGTTTAGACTTGTCCAAAGCGCACAGCCTGTTTATTATACAGAAGAGAAACTTCAGTGATATAGTGAATTCTGGAAGATTTACCAGTTCGCATCCTGAAACTTCTACCATATTCTAATGTTTTCTATAGGATAATTGAACTGGTCCAGATGACAATCATTTGAGTCCTCCATTTAATACATTCCAGTTTAATCTATGTCTTTCAAGGTAGCATTAATCATGATGGACATTTGGCCCTGCTGAGCTCCTCAGAAGTAGGTAATGCTTACTAGCTTAAAAGAGCTAAAATTCAGCTTAATGGAATGTGACAACCCCGCTGCACTGAATTCTCTTCAAGTATCTGCAGAAACCTTTGTGAAACCAAAGTTTACCAGTATGGACCAACTTTGAGGAAAGCATACACGTAACTAAAGGGTGAAAGCCAAAGTCTGCATGAACTCTGGATTCAAATAGTGTAGAAATTTTACATTCAATGTTATGGAAATCTGATGTTTCAGAATGCAACATCTGAATTTGTGTGCAAGCTTTTTTGAATTTGAATGCTTTCTTCAAATGAAGCTTGAAAAAGCATGGATAAAATTCAAACCTCAGGTTTAAAAAAGTGACTTTTTAGAATTCATGTAGCATTTGTCTTTTCAGTAAAATGAATATAAATTAATTCTTTTTTTTGTCTTTTCTGTGATTTAGTGTAACAGCTCAAATACCAGCTAATGGTTTTACTTAGTAATTCAATGTAGCTTTTTCTGTGGTGATCACAATCATCTTTGCAAACATCCATTTTCTTTGATGACGCTAATGTCGTTCTACTATTAGAAATTCCACTGGAAGCTGTACCATCACTCTGTCTGGTCGGTGTTTGGGAGCATTTGGGTGGGTTACCATTTTTCTGCAAGCGGCCAGCATTACTTCCCTGTCTACACATTTCCTTTCTCTTAGGCATTTCCTTCACTTCATGGAGAGGTGAAGGGATCTCTTCATGGTGTGACCTCATGACACTGTGCAGTGGGATTCGAGCAACAGCTCCGGTGGAAAACAAAATTATTCTCTGCAATGTTAGCCATTACCTAAGCATACACATTGGGGATATCCCATTTTCTATGAACCCTCCTCATTCTTGGTGGTGTAGGGATGTTGGGCTGCTGGAAATCTCTACTCATCTGCCAGTACTGGAGATATCCAGAAAGCATTTGAGTGGGTAGTTGAGGAGTAGTAAACAAAAACATTTTATGGAAAAGTATGTTTGTCCCTGTTGTGGAATTAAGTTCAGGTGTAGCAATGATTAGAGGTTCCCAGGGCTGGCACCTGAGGAAATAAGGACTGAGCCAATTGATAGTTTTTAATGGGCAATTGTATCTTTCCTGTCAGTAACTGCTCTGTATCTCTTTCATTACTATTCTAGGTGTCCAACTCCTGGGTGTGATGGCTCTGGGCATATTACTGGAAATTATGCTTCACATCGAAGGTACGGTTTAATTATTTAAATCAAACAACTGAAGGGCTAGAAAAGACCTCAAATGACCTCAATTCCCTTTTAATACTCAAGTAGGATTGAGTGCTGCACACAGACATGGGTTGGTCTAACTCATTCTGTTTATTACCAATGAATAACATTTCTCAGCTTCAGCATGCTCACTACCCAAATAGGTAGGAATATTTTTGCTGATATCTAGCAAAGTCTTCATACAAAATAAATTCAGTTCTTCTACCTCCTCTGTTAGCTCAAGGAAGCAATTGTAAGTTTCTGTTGCTTTACGTTCTGTATGACTTAACTCTTCACTGTCTGGACTCAAATTACTTCTGCCTCTTTTCCCACAAATGTTATTTCCCGATTGTTCCTGTCACTCCCTCCATATTCTTGAGATGCAAAATTGGACCCTGTTTCTTTATGTCCTCTCCCAGCTGAAGCTTTACCAGCTTTAATTAGAGGGGGTAGGTATCCCTTTCACCTTAAATGCAACAGTCTTGTTAGTACATTTCTGAATAAAGTTTGGTTTGTCCTTAAATTGCAACATATTGTCCAGCCAGAAGAATGAAAAGAGAAATTTATGGATGAAAGCTGTTACCTTAACCACCTAAACTATAACTGTGATCCTTACCAAGGGCCAAAGAAGGCTTCCCATTTACTAATTAGAGTATTGATCAATTATGGTGGTACCACTGTAATGGTAGTAGTAATTTCTCAGTGGCTATTTGAGAACTGTAAATAAGTAGAGAAGAGCTGTATCATATTTTGTAAATATCTATCCACTTTGTAATCAAAGAATAATAGTGTAGTCCACCTCTCTTATGTTAGTAAAGGCTCTTTACTCCCATGCAGACTAGTATTGTTGAGTCTGGATACTTGCTTGCTTCACCAAGTCTCTAGTTTTACTATTATCTACAACTAGTCAATACGCAAATTCCCAGTTTAAATGTATTCCCAGTAAAAGCAACAAACAGTTCAAACTCAAAATACAAACAACATAGAGACTGAGAATGTGCATTACTTTTACATGCTGTAAAAATGAAAGGTGACAATATCAATTTCTGTAATGTAGTGCTAAACACCAAAAGTACACATAACATTATAAAGGAGAAGATATAAACTTTTTAAAAGCACTTACATGATGTAGGAGATTAAATCACACTTTCAAAGGGATTTAAGGTCAAATTTAGAACTACATTTAACCATGGACCATGAGGTGGATGGCATTACCTACTTTTGTCTCTAAATTCCTACATTCTTGTATTTTTGCAGATTAGTGCTGGTCCAACTTTTTATTTGATTCTGCAGCATACTCAAGTAAACATGCAGATATAAAAAGTAATTCTGCAAAACTAAGAGATCCACTGGGATTTAATACATTCAACCTTTTGAAATGCCATCCTGTCTATATTGACCACATAACTCCTTCTTTTGTCTTCCAAAAAGGCCTCTGGCAGCCCCAGGCCTTCGGCTGCCTGCGGGCACAGGAGCACTGACTCTGAATAAGTAACGTCCTCTTTGCTTAAAACCACTGATATCCTCAGGAGACCTGTCACATATACACGGAGCCAGCCTTACACTTTTTAGGTCATGATATCTGTCAGGGCCGTTTCCGAGGTTGTAAGATTGGCAAAATGAATGCTCTTTTAAAGGGCAGCAAACCAGTAGCCTTAATCTGGAGCTGTTGGGTATGAAGGACCCCACAGCACTTCCTCAGTTGAGCTTTCTAACTCTCACACTGAAAATTAGCATTTAGCTCTGCTTGCATCTGAGTTAGCATTTTTGTTTGGTTTTGATACCATCAGTTACAACCCTCTCAGTTTCAGAAGGAAAAGAATGACAGACTTCTCTCCTAAATGGCTGCCGAGATGCCTGAGTATCATCTCGATTTAAAATGGCTGCTCAACAGCAAGCACACATGGAGGCAGATTTAACTCTGGCATAACTCTGCAGTTCCACACACCCATTCAGTCTATACTGAAGTTATAGCAGCAGATGCTGGTGTTGAATTCTCCTCATTGTCTTTTATCTTCATATATGAAGAATTAAACTGATATAATAGTGAAGTAGTATCCTTACCTTGTAATAGCTTTTGGTTATTATAAGATAAAAAAATTAAAGCAAAGGCTCATCCTCGACATATGTTTTCTCAGTGAATCCACTGTCAGAGGAAAAACGAATTAATCATAACCTCAGAAGCTGTCTGCTGGAAATGTCTGTTTAGAGAACATGAAAGATCTTAGAATTTTCTAATAAATCATACTGCCAGAATAGAAAGATCTATTACAGAGAGATGATGCACCAAAATACCAATAAGTAGGTGATAATTAAATGGATTTAACACATAGAAAGCTTTAAATCATTAGTCAAGGCAGAAATTCTTTGTTCAGATTTTATTATGAAAATGTCATCATCTACTAGCTTATCCATCTGTACACCTACTAAAAGAGTATTGCTTTCTGAGGAATTTCTATTAACTGTTTAGTTTTTAGATGCAAATCCTGATTATTCTCACACCGTGGGTACGACTTGTCTCAAAGATAAGCTAGGGATATCTTTAACTCCCTTCCTTTTACTCTCTACAGTTCAGGTACGAGGGGCAGGCAGTAAACCAACCTTCTCTGAACTGTTCCCTTGCCCCAGAGCTGGTTTCCTCTTCTTCAAAATCCATCAGACTCTCTTCTTTCTGCCTCTGTCTTCTTACAAATAATATTGTTATTTTTGAAGAAAACTATTCTTAATGGGCACAGGCTTTCTGGGGTTTAGTTTGCACACAGGGCACTATGGTACTTTGGTGTCCACTATGCAAGTTGGACTAGTTTGCTTTAAAAAGGAAAATGCTCAGCTAAATCTAAATAAGAAATTAAATGGGATGAGAGCACAGGTCCACACATCAGAGTGCAGATGGCTACACTATTAAATTGATAACATGACCCCTGGCATGGTACTGACCCTGGGCCATTGAAACTCTCCCAGGCAATTCTAAGATATGATTTGGGGCTCAGCATGGGTCCAAATCATTCTCTACAAGCAATATGGGTGTAGCTGTCCTGCATTACAGAGATAGAGTTCTTGCCTGTACAAATGTGAGCTTGCTGGTCTTGTTTCAAAGCAGCAGTTATAGGTCCCTTCTAGTTATCACTATAGATGTAGCCATGCTAACTCACTAAAAGTAATATACTATGTCCAATCTCTTTTTCCAGCATTCCTCCATTCTTTAATTGACTTATTTATGACTTTGAAGCATATAAACTCTGTTTTTGTCTATTTTCCTTTCACTAACACAGAATTCTCTCTGTGATTGCATCACCCTTTTCTTTGCTTCTTCCTCTCAGTCCTCCTTGGTTTTGACAAGACAGAATAACTGAAAATTTTACTACTATTGTTTCTACAACACTGAAGTACCTTTTGTCATGCTGAAAACAAAAATAAAATCTTCTATTTTGTTTCTTTCTCTATGGAAATTTTTCTTTGGTGACTCTTTTTTGTCTCTTATGTCAGCACTTTTGAAGGTGTTCTACTGATGAATTTCTTTTTTTTAATGTTGATAGTTAAGATGGAAATAACATTTAAATAGAGGGAAAAACATTGTTATTTTCATAGACATATTTGTATTCTCAGATATCAGCTACTTAAAAAATCTTAAAAGGTCTGTTAAAGTCATTGCCAAGTTTACTAAATGGTTTCTGTAATGAATTCTTCATATGCTAAGGAAAGCTGAGCTTGTGAATTTGAAAACAACATCCTCAGTGTCTAGTTAAATGTAACATTGGTTAGCCTAACATACAACTTTATCTCTACCAAATCTTTTTGTCTGGGTGAGTTCTGAGCATTTGAACTCCATCTCTGGAAGGCACTGAAAGCTCTGAGCTCTGCCATGTTTCTATTCAATCATTCTATAGGATCCTTCTCTGGTGTTTAAGAAGGTCTGATAATGTTTTTAATGTGCTTCTAAGGGAAATCTTTAGTCCTACAAAGAGATACTTTTGTTTTTGATATTGTTCAATTCCTCTCAGACATAGAGGGCATCATGTCTAGCAGCCTGGAAACACTGGCTTCTATTCCTTTTAAAGATGCCACTGCTGAGTCAGCTGGAACAATTGTTAGGCAGGAGGTTTAAGAGCTGCTTTCCCTGGCTCCTTGGGGACTGCCTGTGCATGTAGTCTGCAAGGTGCCAGCAGTCCTGTCTGGCCTTACAAACTCAGATACAAGAATTCCCCCTTGTGGTGGATGCTGCAGCTCTCCTTGTTTAACTCATTTGAGCTTTGATTTTGGAAACTGGATAGGATTGCTTATTTTGACGGTTTCTCAGATAGAAATTGATAAAGTTTACCCATGAACGAGAAAGTGCATTCTTAAATGTTTTCTTTTGCACAGTCTTTCAGGCTGTCCGCGAGCAAAGAAAAGTGGAATCAGGATAGCACAAAGCAAGGAAGACAAAGAAGACCAAGAGCCAATTAGGTGAGAACAAATATTGTCAAAGGGTTTTTATGTCTTTTATAAGGTCTTACAGATCTTCAGTTTTTTATTAAGGCAGAAATGTTACTATGTTACAGTTATCCAAGAGCAGATGACCACATTAATTTCTATGAGCAAATCTAGGAACTGTGCTGATTTATTCAGCAAAGGGTAGAGCATTAGCCAAGGATATGGTCTTCTATATTTAGAAACAGTTTAAAATTCTTCATTTTCACATGAAATTCAAAAACTTCTTATATCTTTATCTCTTAAAAGCCTCTTAAATGTGTTTGCATACTAGAGACAAACCATACATGCTAAATAAAGTAGTTATGGGAATAGAGAATTGAGTGTTTATAGAGACTGCTGCAATGAATCTGACTTTTCATGCAGCTTGAAAGAGAAACAAATTGTTTCTTCTTCCAAGGTGCTCCAATATCTGTGACTACTGATGTTGGTGAATTTAGTGGCTGCAGAGACCATTGAGAACTGGATCTTCAGTAGAGAGTGTAGGACAGAGTGAAATAACTGGCCTTGTTTAGACACGTGCTGTGTAACAATATACTGAAAAAACACTCCATAATTTTCTTTAAACATTTCACTTTAAAGACTCTAACCTGTTTCTTCTAGCTTTGGTTACTTATTTTTTGGCAGTATACAGAGCAAATGTGTGGGGGGATTCCCAAGTAAGGAAAACCATGAGATGAATACAGAAGTGCCTTCATTGATCTCTCTAGGCTGTAGCACAGTTTGATGTAATCTCCGCTATTCAGAGAGTGGTTATAGATGCTCAGCCTTTCTGATAAGATGCTCTGATCATTTCATAACTAACTCTGTATTCCTGACATTTTCATGACTTCAGACAAGTCTTCTTTGGGTTCCATACAAATAAATAAAATGTACCAAGGTTTATACTAAGAAGGATATTATACTTATATGGTTTTTATGGGCAATTTCCCTGCTGAACAGAGCTCAGTAGCCAACATTTCAATTCCACTGTGATATTTGCTGTAATCGACACCTGCAATTCAAATATATATCTCAGTCCTTTTGTTGCTGTTGCATAATACCAACAGCTGTGACTGCATCTACTGGCTAGCCTCCTTAGAATTTATCAAAGAACATTTTTTTTTCAAATTAGTAAAGTTCTGCTTGTAATTTCATCCATTGAAGGCATCTTGCCTAATTTTGAGACCACGGTGCAGGCTTTTTCTTTTCTTTTCTTTTCTTCTTTTCTCTTTTCTTTTCTTTTCTTCTTTTCTCTTTTCTTTTCTTTTCTTCTTTTCTCTTTTCTTTTCTTTTCTTCTTTTCTCTTTTCTTTTCTTTTCTTCTTTTCTCTTTTCTTTTCTTTTCTTCTTTTCTCTTTTCTTTTCTTTTCTTCTTTTCTCTTTTCTTTTCTTTTCTTCTTTTCTCTTTTCTTTTCTTTTCTTCTTTTCTCTTTTCTTTTCTTTTCTTCTTTTCTCTTTTCTTTTCTTTTCTTCTTTTCTCTTTTCTTTTCTTTTCTTCTTTTCTCTTTTCTTTTCTTTTCTTCTTTTCTCTTTTCTTTTCTTTTCTTCTTTTCTCTTTTCTTTTCTTTTCTTCTTTTCTCTTTTCTTTTCTTTTCTTCTTTTCTCTTTTCTTTTCTTTTCTTCTTTTCTCTTTTCTTTTCTTTTCTTCTTTTCTCTTTTCTTTTCTTTTCTTCTTTTCTCTTTTCTTTTCTTTTCTTCTTTTCTCTTTTCTTTTCTTTTCTTCTTTTCTCTTTTCTTTTCTTTTCTTCTTTTCTCTTTTCTTTTCTTTTCTTCTTTTCTCTTTTCTTTTCTTTTCTTCTTTTCTCTTTTCTTTTCTTTTCTTCTTTTCTCTTTTCTTTTCTTTTCTTCTTTTCTCTTTTCTTTTCTTTTCTTCTTTTCTCTTTTCTTTTCTTTTCTTCTTTTCTCTTTTCTTTTCTTTTCTTCTTTTCTCTTTTCTTTTCTTTTCTTCTTTTCTCTTTTCTTTTCTTTTCTTCTTTTCTCTTTTCTTTTCTTTTCTTCTTTTCTCTTTTCTTTTCTTTTCTTCTTTTCTCTTTTCTTTTCTTTTCTTCTTTTCTCTTTTCTTTTCTTTTCTTCTTTTCTCTTTTCTTTTCTTTTCTTTTCTTTTTTCTCCTCTCCTCTCCTCTCCCTCTCCCTCTCCTCTTTTTTCTTTGTCAGGTTTATTTTGACTTGGTTGTAGAGGCTACCAGGTATATGATAGCAAGACAATAAACTTTATCTCGTCTCTCTGCTATCCAGATGTCCAGTTCCTGGTTGTGATGGTCAGGGTCATATAACTGGGAAATACGCATCCCATCGCAGTGCATCAGGGTGTCCTCTAGCTGCCAAAAGGCAAAAGGATGGGTACCTAAATGGCTCACAGTTCTCTTGGAAGTCAGTGAAGACGGAAGGAATGTCCTGTCCAACGCCAGGATGTGATGGCTCAGGACATGTCAGTGGTAGTTTTCTTACTCATCGTAGGTAAGTAGCTATGATTTATATTTTTCACTTATGTCTATTATTAAATCAGACTAGCAAGATTTGAAATACAGATTTTTGACATAGCATTTCTCCGTTCCTTTTGAATTTTGTTATTACTTAGAAAAATCATCTGCTTACATGTATTTGTAGGTAACTGGAAATCCAGATACACCATTTGTTTTATGCAAGTCCTTGCAGAGAGAGACCTGAATTTGAATGTATAATACTTAGAAAATTTTAGGGGGAGAAAACATGCATGACAGTAACTGTACATCTCCTATTGCTTTATTGAATAATTCTGGACAAATTACCTTGTAATTACTGATATTACTTTGTAATCCATATCTAAATGCCCATGATTTTCAGAGATGTCAAACACATTCTTGATTCTTAAACATCAGAGCATGGAACTGAAGAATTTAGGGAACAAGTTCCATAAAAACAAAGTAGTTTTATTCATTTGGTAACAAAAATGTTTGTTTAAAACAATAAAAGTATAATACAGAACATTAATTAAAACTAATGGAATGCAAATATTTG
Organism: Serilophus lunatus; assembly: GCA_013399895.1. Taxonomy (NCBI): domain Eukaryota; kingdom Metazoa; phylum Chordata; class Aves; order Passeriformes; family Eurylaimidae; genus Serilophus; species Serilophus lunatus. The sequence continues at coordinate 529,524 of VXBA01002271.1, forward strand.
ACAAAAGAAGTACAAAGCCTAATTTTTCATAAACTTAGCAAAAATAAGATAAATTCAATAATGACATTTTTCATAGCTCTTAAAAGGAAGAGAAAGTGGTCAGTCTATTAGGGACAAAACTTGCTGCTATTTTAGAAAATAGATTATGAAGAAGCAGGGGAGTTCTTGGAGCTCTAGGTGGCAATTTGAGCCTGAGCATGACTGTAATGTCAGAGTAAATTACTTACTATATAATTGCTAATATAAAACTCTAGTATTTCAAATATGTCAAGCCAGTGTCCCTAATTTCACACCGTCTGCAGGCAGACCTCAGTTGAACTTCTGTACCTTTTAGTTAGCTAAACCAACTTGATCTTGTTTTGTAGTCAGTTCTAGATACAGAGGTGAAAAGTGTACTTCTTTCTTCTCCTCCCTGTAACTATTTCTTTTGATTCTTTCTCTGACAGTCCTTTATAGTTTCACTCAGAAGCCTTACCCTTATTTCAGCCTCTCCAGACTTTGTGCACAGTTCCTATTTATTGTTTAGGCTCAGAGCTGTTTCTCTACTCAATGTTTTTATGGTGCCTACCATGAAGGGATTCTGGTCTGTGACCCAAGGTGCTACCAGAGAGGTCAAGTGTATTGCACGGCCCTGCAGCTCCCATAGGCTTTAGGAATTAGATGCAAAACCCCGACCATTTGTGCAAATACCACATGCGAATTTAAGTTTCTGACTTTCAGGAAAATAAAACTATTGGTGTTCACATTTCAATTTAGCTTTCTTCATAATGGTGTAACATTTATTTAATGCATAGAGATAGTAATTAAAATTTGAAATAGTTTTAGCTTCAATTGAAAGGTACAATATAATTGCAGGAAGATTACTTGCAAGAAGTATACACATAGTATTACAAAGTATTTACATTTTCAAGGAAAAATCCTTGCAACAATAAAAAATAACTTCAAAAAGAAATGTACTGTTATTAAATGTAATAATTTAAAGGACAAATCCTGCCTAGACATTTTTTTCTTTAAAGGAAGATTTTCATGGAAAAAAATGACAATGATTTTTATATTCTTTTAAGGAAAAACTTAAATATGACATTTAGCTACACAGCAGTCATGTGTGTGTTTTTAGTACCATTATCTTAAGCAGAAACTGACACACGTAAAAGGCTTATCTTATATGACCAGTTTTGGGGCAAAAAGGTCCATTGTTAGAAGAGTGCACCATAAGATGAAAGGTTGCTTAAAAAGACTGACTGAAGGAGACTGACCAAATTAATTGTCTTGATGTTACAAAGAGCCAATATTCTAAGTTATGAGCGAATTTAACAACCTCTTCAAGCTTCCATAAGCCATATTATTATGAGTGTTATTAATTCTTATAGAATTCTTAAGATGCTGTTAAAAATGCTTAGTTCATTTTATCACATAAAGAAAAGCACATGGAGCCATATTAGATGCCTGAAGATAACTTACATGTCCTCCAGCTGCTGCTCAGAAAGGTAGATCTAGTGTAATATTTACCAGCCCTAGTGAAACATGCTCTTAAATGGCACTTCATGCCTCTATATGGACAACTGAATCAAACTCTGCATGTAGGATGGAAGTTCAGAACAATTCATTTGCCTTAAGAATCTGCCTGTAGGCAGTTACTGTAATCAGAGGATCCGGGAGAGCTGTTCACTTCACTCAGTGATGTAGACACCTGCCTTTACCAGAGTTGTACCCGAAATGTCACTGACTGCGTCAACAGGGAGTGTAGGTACTTTATGCCATTTGAAGTTTTCTTCGGGCATGTGATATGGCCATACTGGCTTGGCCAAAATGACTGAAGATTTGTGAGACACTCCATTCTTTGCTTCTGATAGCTTTGACACACAGTTCCCATGCAGACATTCAAGACTAGATGTTGTAATCAGTCCCACCTAAATTACAGCCTATGCATTTTCTTACATAAGGGTGAAATATCTTCTCACGTTTAGTATGTCCATTTTAACAGGCTCTAATAACATTTTACTATACAGCTATGGCTTTAAGTTTCAAATTCTCACCTTCTGAAGAGAAGCAATGCTCTGCGAGTTGCAGTCTCAGGAAAACAGAGAGACTCCCACAGTGAGACCAGGCTTATGGACAGTCTTTTTGGGTAGAGCTGTCTTCAGCATGCGTGAGAAGAAAGCAGGGCTATGGCCATTAACTGATTCAGTAAAAGCTCCATGGGCAGCAGTAGTTAATGCCCTCATTTTTGCAGTAAAGATTGCTGCTCTCCTAATAGGTGTTTTTTAATTCCACGTGCAAATATTTTTGTATCAGCAGACTTCTCTAAGCATATATATATTAATTGCTTGTGCAGTTGCCCTTTATGTATTCTTTGAGATTTTTATATTCTGCCATTTGTAGACAGCTGTTAATATGCTATTATCCAAGCAGCTGTTATACTGTGGAAATGAACAGCAGACTGGCTTGTGAAAATTATGCCAACTGTTGAATTAATTAAACATATATTAGAAGAGTTGTTTTTGAGATAAAGATTTCTTAAAACTGCTGTTAATATTGTACACATGGTGTCATTCTGCTGATATCAATGGACCCTGGAGATGATCTACAAGCGCTGGTAGATGAAATAAATTTCAGTAAATTTTGAATCCTACCCCAAGTACAAAGGCACCAACAAAGGTTTCTGGTTTCTTAACGTTTGTTTGCCAGTTTGCAGAAATTCCTGTGAATAGTTTTATTTTGTTGAGGAGTTTGCATTAGGAAAGAATGGCAACAGACAGTTATCAGGAGGATTAAGAGTGCTGTGCTTCAAAAGGAAGCCCTCTGCTAGCAAGAGAGGCCAGTGTGAAATTAGGAGACCTATCAGCAATATGAAAATGAAATGGAAGGCATGTAAGCATGGAGTAAGTAGATAGGTAGATTAAATAGCTTATAATGAAATGTAAATTGCTTATTATACTTTAGCTTAGTTCTTGAACAGGCCCTTACATCCTCATATTTCATTTAAGATTTTTCTAGATTGCATAATTTCTAGTAGTGTGATCAGTGGGACACTTTCTCAGAATATACTTGGATTTAGCAACCCTGCTCCTTTGCACAGAAGTGGAAATGTGCTTGTGCTGACTTCAGTGGAAATTAGGTGCCGAAATGCCTTTTCAGATCTAGAACAATGTTCTTGCTCCCATCTCATGCTCACTTTTATTTGCATTAATATTCATCAATTTCAAACACAGTAATGTAGCTTTACTATGGAAAACTGTTGTGGTTTAACCCCAGTAAGGGACCTCAGTTCCACATCGTTGCTTGCTCACTTGCAGCAGGATGGGGGAGAGAATCTGAAGGGTGAAATTGAGAAATCTCATGGAATTGAGATTAATAGGTAAAGCAAAAGCCACCTCAAAAGCAAAGCCAAACATGGATTAATTCACCACTTCCCATGGGCAGGCAGGTGTTCAGCCATCCTTAGGAAGGCAGGGCTCCATCATGCATAACAGCGATTTGGGAAGAGAAACACCATCACGTATGTCACTCTGTTCCTTCTTCTCCTCCCAGTTTTACATGCTTAGCCTGACACTGTATGGTATGAGATATCCTTGGGTGAGTTGAGACCAGCCAGGCAGGGGAGAGAGAATAGGATGGAAAGTGATGGAAAGGCAGTTTACTAAAGCAACAGCAAAAGTACGCGCACACACAAGCAAAATGGAAAGTAACAAAGTTTCTCCTCTACTTTCCATTAGCGGGCGATGTCCAGCCGTTTCCCAGGAAGCAGTGCTTCAGTGTGGGTAGTGGTTGCTCAGCAGGAAAACATGTAAATAATGAATGCCCCCCACTTCCTCCTCCTTTCCTCAGCTTCTATCTCTGAGCTGACATCACATGGAATAGAATATCCCTTTGGTTATTTTGGGTCGGCTGGCCTGGTTGTGTCCTCTCCCAGGATCTTGCCCTCAGTGTCAGGTACAGGGAAGAAATGCGAAGACAGTGGTGATGCTGTGCCAGCACTGGTCAGCAGTAGCAAAAACACTGGGGTGTTATCAACACCTCTCTAGTTACCAGTGCAAAACACAGCACTGTAAGAGCTGCTGTGGGGAAATGGACTCCATCTCAGCCAGACAATACACACACAGAGTAACTATATAATCCAGATGCTTTGCATCTGCAAACATGAGCTAGTGGGTGCAAATTTGCTCTTAAATTGTTGCAGAGCTTTCAATATTTGCCTGAAGTCACACCCTCTCTTAACAGCAGCGTTTGTCAGCTTCAGCATTTAAAACCATAAAAATACTTACCATTAGGTCAATGATGGCTCTCCAGCTAGCCCACATCTTTTTGCATAGCACAAACCTAAACTGAACATAGTGTTCCAGGTGTGGCCTGACAAGCACTGAGTAGAGGAGAACAGTGACTTCTGTCTCTGCTGGTCATGCCCTTGTTGGGCATCCAGATCACTTATGAAGATGTTAAACAGTATTGGGCCCAGTATTGATCCCTGAGAGACTCAAGTTGCAGTAGGTTGCCAGTGTGAAAAAGAGCTATTTACCACCACTCTCTGTGTGCAGCCTCTCAGTCACTTCCCCCACCCACTACATAAACCACTTGTCCAGACTGTAACCCATCCATTTCTCCAGGAGGAAGTCAAAAGCCTTGGAGAAATTCAGGTAGACAATGTCCACTGCTTGCCCTCCATCAACTGAGCAGGTTACTTTGTCAAAACAAGCAATCCAGTTTTTCAAGCAGGGTTGGCCCCTGGTGAATTTGTGATGGTTTTTCTAAATCATGTGTTTCATCTGACTTGTGATAGGCCCTAGGAAGGCTTGTTCCGTAACTTCCCCAGGGACTGAAACAAGACTGATGGGCCTGTAATTTCCTAGATCCTCCTTTAAGTCCTTCTTATAAATAGGGTGATCATTATCTTTCTTCCAGTTTTCTGGTATATCACCTGATCTTTACAACTTCTCAAAGATTATGGAGAGCCTTGCAACAACATCAGCCAGTACTCCTAACACCCTTGGGGGGACAATGTCAGAGCCCACCAATTTGTAGGGTCAGGGTCCTGTAACTCTTCACTTAGCAACTCTTCCATCACTATTGTTGGTCTGTGTTTGCATCAACCTAGAATTTTTTGCCCAAGGCCTGGACCCAACAGCGCTGATAAAGTCAAAGGTGAAGGAAGTGTCAAGAACTGCATTGCTGGTGACTAATTCATTTAACAGTGGGCCAATATTTTCCTTGTTTCCAGTACCTAAAGAACCATTTCTTGTAGTTTTTTGCATCTCTGATCAATTTCAATTTAAGCTGAGCTTTTGCTTTTCTAACTGCATCACTGCACACCCCAGCAATGGCCTTGTAGTTCCCAGTAGGTATTTGTCCACTTATACATCTCTGGTATGGTTCTCTTTTGGGTCTGAGCAGACTCAGAAGCTCACAGTTAAGCCAATTGCAAACAACTTTTAAAACACGAAGCATCCAAACTGCCAGATGAATTGTCAAGATGCTCCAAACTTTCTGTTTGTGATGAGTTTTTGTCCAGCAATTAGGTCTTTCAAAAGGTGTTCCTATGCCATGTTGAAGATAACACTGAAATGGGAAAAACTTTGCAGAGAGGAAATTTTTCTGGTTTTTTTTTCTATTATGAAACTTAAATATTGTCAAATTCTATACTTGTAAGAAGCTTTTAACAGGCAAGACCTTAAAATATTTGATTGTATCTACTTCTAGCCAAGTCTGCTGTCCAATCAACACTTGTCCATATTTTTATTTGTTGCTACACTAAGTTGGCAGAATGCCACATTTGTGTCAAACTTAATACATTCTTAGTTCTCATTGTTTCACTTTTTCTTTGGTAGGTTTTTCAAGTTGTTTAGGGTGTGTATTTGTTGGTTTGGTTTGGTTTTAATCTGCCTGTCCCCTCCCTGCCATTGATTTATTTTGCTGTTTCACATCTCATTTTTTCCTACAAATAGGAGAATATCATACATCATTAAGAATATAGAAGAACTAACCAAATTCACTGCATTTAACAGTAACTATAACTGACAATGATAAGCATCATCATGATGACACTATTAAAATATGATAGTCATGCAAATGTATTGACAATTAAAGAAGGCGAGGAAAGAAATGTGACAATTAAGAGTAGTGATAATATACATAAAGAAGAAAAATATTAAACTAAAATCTGTGATATGGATCCTGCAGCAAAAAGGATATTTTTTCTTAGGAATTTTGTGTTAACCCATAAGCTTGAAGGAAAAGAGTCCTCCAAACTTGCTTTTCAACACTTTCTTCTTCCCAACCTCTTCCTCTCCTTCTGTACTGTGCTGGCCCTCTTCCCTGTGGCTCCTGTTCAGTCTTTTTTCTTAGTTCTGCACTTCTCAGTCCTTAGCATTTGAAGTAGCTGGCCCTCAAGTAGCTCTCCTCAGCACTGGCAGAACAGGGCAGGCAGTCTCACTGGCATTCCTTCCAGCAAGCAACCTTCTGCTCCAGGGCTGAGAGCCCTGAACGGGGCTAGCGACCAGGAGTGTTCTCCAGTTCTCATACACACAAAGTACAACAGCCAAACACTAACTCACATCCACTGAGCATGTCCAAGCAACAGTTTGTCAGAGGCCTGTAGTTCTGCCAAATGTACATTTGTTTTCATGAAGGCAGCAGAATGCATCTCTAAACTCAGAGCAACACCCCGTGAAATGTCATTTCTTGTTCCAATTCATGGACAATTAGAGTTACTCACTGAATTATTTGGAACTTTTTGTTCCCCTCAGTAGGGAAAAAACAAGGTTTATGGACATAACAAACGTATAGAAGTATATTCTGAGAAATAGAAATCTTTTTCCTCTGAATTTGGAAAAAAACAATTAGCCTGGCCAAAGAGTTACCTTTGGAAATTTCAGTCAGATCAGTTAAAATTTGGCAAAAGTCGTAAGTGACTAAATGCAGAACATGGTTGCTGAGCTAGTCCCTTTGACCGTGAGTAGTTCTGCCAGGTCTTTTCATTACAAGCTGAAGAAAGACGGAATAGTATTTTAATCAGATGTACCGTCTGTTAAACTGTGAGGCTTTTAACAGTGAGCTAATCTAAAAGGACTTAAAAGGTTTACTTACCTTGGGAAAGTCACAGAGAAAATAAAATTAAATTCATTTTAGAAAAAGCAGACTGCACAATATAAACAAGAAAAATCATTTTGCTGAGCAGACCTGACAAATCAAAGCAAACAGCAATTGCACAGGTGCTTGCAATGTGACATCTCCTTGATTTAGGCCCTTAGTGGAAGCTCCCTTGTTATAAGTTTGCTTGGCCTTATTCCAGACATAGCCCATTAAAAAGCAGAGAATAGGGGATGGCTTTTTAGATTTTAGAAGGGATGAATTTGCCTCTTGATGTACCTTTTTCTCTTTGCTGTCTATACAAGTGTCTAGAAAAACTGTGCTTTATTTTAAGTGCCTAAATGAGCTGGACTTGGTCACTTAATAGATAGCTTGAAATTTTGAGCTGCTTAAGAGCACCACTCAGAGGTATGTAGCTAAACATACACTTTGCCTATTTATACCCAGGGAAGTCTCTACCTTCTTTTCTCCTTCACAATACATGCCCCATTCAACAGACCAGTAAATCCACTGGTCTTCAGGTCATCTGCCCTGTTGTGTGCACTCACTGGACAGGAGAGAGGCTGATAAACTTTGCAGTAGCCAACCTCCAGCTCCTGGGGTACTCAGTGGTGCACCATTAAGTGCAGTCTTCTTCCCCATAGCTTAGTGCTGGGGCCACCTATAAATCATGTAATGCGCTGTAGTGCTTCCTCATTTAGCAAAGAATAATGGAGAGATTTTTTGAACAGTCGTTGCATCATTGGGAAAGAGCCAAGCCTCTTCCACTGTTCAGGGATGATACCGGTCAAAGCTCATTAGCACATGTGAGAAGCCCACCCACAGAGTTTCTTTGCTGACTAAGCAGCTTCAGTTAAGGAAACATGATGTAAATTTGCTGCAGGACTACTGTGCTGAGCTGAAGGGCCACTTTGGCAGTGCTATTATAGTTCCAGCACTTCAAAATTCATTAATTCCTTTTTGGGTGTATATTTATGCCCCAGGGAGATTCCTTTCAAGTTACTCTCAGAGCCTTTTCCCTCAGCTTGACCATGTTAACAATTCTGCATTATTTTTATTTTTCTTACCGGATGCCTGCTTTGTTCTTTTGTTATGAGGGATAGGCGTAATTAAGCTGAAACACTATCTTACTTTTTACATCACTGAAAAACAAATACCTTCCCTTCTTCTGAGTATCGTGGCCATTCACTCTATATTGTTGTCCATTTGGTGCTTGACTAATCAGATTTCATGCTAATTCTACCCTCCTCTAAAATAAGAAAGTAGTTCTTTCCAGAAAGGCTTTCTGAAACAATGATCAGATATCATTGAAATAATTTTGAAAAGAATTTTGAAAAGTTTGCATTTTGTGTTAATCAAAATGGCTTTTTTTTATGGCCATTTAGGTAGTGGTTTAATTTTTCTTAGTTCTGAAACCAATGCAAAATTCCATTTAAACAGAGTAAAGTCTCAGCTACTTTCTCAGCAGCTTTGGAAAGCAACTTGGATTAGGAGCTGCCACTTTCCATGTTGCATTGAGCTTTTAATCTTTTTAACTAAGATTTCCCTCCTGATTGAAAATTTAAGAAAAAAAAAAAAAAGAAAAAAAAAGAAAAGCTTTAGTCAAGAAACAAGACTTTAAAAGGGCCACTTTAATCAAAGTTATTCTTTTCCAGTAAAGAATTCTGAAATTGAGCTGAACAGATGATTTTTTTCTCAACACCACACAAAGGCAGCTGGGGTTGTGTGGCCAGTGGGGAGGAGAAGATTCCTCTGTGAGTCACAGAAATCTCCATGCAAACAAAACCAGCTTGTTTGCAAAACCTCTCTCCTGGACTCCTTTTACTTCATAGCTCAGTAAGAAGCCGAAGAAAAGCCAATCACCCTTGAATGTAAATAAAAATGAGTGCTGGCTTAGGAAGGGTTCTTTTTATCTCTGCTGGAGCTGTGCATAGAGTATTTCATCCTTCAAGGTGTGTAGCAGAATTTACTCACGGGAATAAAGAAATCACTAAAGCTGATACCCTTCAACATAGAGAAAAAAAGAGTGGTTCATGGATTTAATATTAAACCAAGGAAAGGGCTACTTTGATCACCGAGTTTGATCTCTTAACTTGAACTTCAAACATTGTCAAATAGTTCAGGAGCTTAGTGCAAAAGTAAGGTTTCAGCCATTAACAAAATAAAACAGTCGTTCTCACTGTGATCTGTATTTTCCTGAATTTCAAAAGGATTTACATCTAGGGCTTCTTTTGAATGTACTTCTAGTTAAAAGAGGTGCCTTGAAAGAGATTCTTTCCTTCCTCTAGTCTATAGACAATGTTACTTTTAATAAACAGGAAAAATGTTTTATTTTCTTTTTGAAAAATCACTGTGGTAGTGAATCTATAATATCTTTCAGGGTTTATAAAGTTAGTCTTCAGAATGCTTCTTGGGTACTCCAGGTTGAGGCTCTGGTTTCTTTACACCCTGTTATTTCATTCTAAACTTCAGCACTTGACATACCAAATACAAAAATTGAATTTTATTTGACCTTTATCTCCTCCTTTCCCACATCCCTACTTCTCTGTTTGTAAAATATTTTCTTCACTTGACAAGCCAAGTGCAATTCCTTCAGCTTCAAGAAGGACCAAACTGCATCTGTCTGTTGAGGCAAAATTGTATTTAACAGAGCGCAGCTGGAACCCAGATAACTAAAATCAGTCACCCAGACAATTGCCTCACTTGGTTAATGATCCTCCATTCTGGTGGCCTCTCTTGTTTGCATCCCTGAAGATAGTAAAATTACCTTCTTGAAACAGTTCAGGATTTTAGCCCACTTTTATTTATTTGTTTTTAAATTAAATTTCTTGGTAAATGTGTACTAAACACTACTTAGATACTCCTTTCAAACATTTTTCCTCACTAATTTTACAGTTTCATACTATTTTCTAAATCCACTGAATATGTGGCAAGGCATTGGTTGAAGTAATGTAACCACAGTGCTAAACCAGAAAAAAATGTATTCTTCATATTATGTTCAACTCTAACAGATACAATCACCATATAGTCTTTGTCTTAATCTATGCATACATAGTTTTCCTGTGTACCTTCTAGCTGATTGGCTTTTCACTAGTCACTACTCTTCTAGGCAGGTAGGTGTGGATGCATATAGGGATGGGCCTTATTTTGTAGATTTTCTACAGCTACTAGCAATTTACTTCTGCAAGCCTGCATTTATAAAATCTTTCTGTAAAAAACAGCCTGATTAATGCATTTTGAAACTGATGGTGTAAAACCCAGTCACCCCTTCTACCTGTCAGTCCTACAGGTGTAGGGTGTGTAGAGATCACAGAATCACAGTGTTAGTTAGGTTGGAAAAGACTTCCAAGATCATCATATTCAACCTTTGACCTAATGCCACCTTGTTAACTAGGCCATTTCACTGTGTCTGTGGCATGGACAGAGCCATGCCCTGCGAAGCAAAGCTGCATACTACATGCACTCCATTTAGTATCTAACCCCAGCAACAGCCTGTTGCCAATATAAATGATGTGTTACAATTTCAGAAGACTCGAGCCAACAATTGGGACTGCCTCAAATATTAGCACATGCCTAACAGGAAGTTTGTAGGATCTGACTTTAACGGTTGTTATTTTTTCGAAGTATTTTGTAAGTTATGGCAGAGGGTACCTTTTAGGGATGATGTAACAGACAGTACTTTTATTTCTCAAACTAGAGATTAAGCCCAAGAATAGAAATTCATCCACATTGCATCCCAGTAAGATAAGATACTGAATGATCATCTGGTCGTTGGTACCCTGTCTCTGTGGCAGCAGCACCTCACAGCTCCTGCTGAATCAGAAACTCAGATGGAGCCAGGAGTTTGTTGTTGGTTCTTCTCACAGCCCCACCAAAATGCTGTAGCTTCACGCCCTGTGGTGTCCACTGTCTGACAGACATAAGTGATGGCTTGGTACATCTACTGTATTTTTTACAGCAGTATCCCTAAAAAACGTTGTTAGAAAACCTTAATTTTTATTATGGAAAGAGAACTCAACTGTGTTTATATTTCCTTTGCATGATTTCTTGTGTGTATGAGAATAATGGCAGAAGATAACTGTGATTAATCTCACTTGTTCTTTGCTGGAATGAACAAGCTGCAGAATTCCATGTTTGTGTAAAAGTCAGTGTAAAGTTTGAAAATCTGTCACAGACATCAACTGTAAAAGTTCAAAACTTAATCACAGAAACATACAACATCCTGAGTTGGAAGGGACCTGCAAAGATCATCAAAGTCTAGCTCCTGGCCTTGCACAGGACAGTCTCAAGAATCACACCATGTGCCTGAGAGTCTTGTCCAAACACTTCTTGAACTCTGTCAGGCTTGGTGTTGTGTCCACATCCCTGGGGAGCTTGTTCCAGTGGCCGACCACCCTCTAGGTGAAGAATCTTTTCCTCATATATAGCCTAAACCAAACCTGACACAACTTCATATCATACTTACTGTGAGCTAGGATATTATTCTTGACAAAACTACTAGCTAGTTTTTTCATTTTTGATATATTTAAACCATATTTTGCTTAACTCTTGAAGTACTAGCAGCACTAGCATTAGTTTTCACTTTTTTAATTTGCCAATCACAGGAAGACAAATAAAATCATATCTAGTTCTTTCTGTCCTCTGTCTCCTTCTACTCCCATCTTCTAGAAATCCCTGGCAACTCTCAAGTCCCACTTCATTCTCAATTCAAGCTTTTTGGTTAACTGTACACCTCTATCTAGTTCAGCCTTTATACAACAGCTTACTTCTGGTGCAGTACTGACTTAGCCTTGTTTTTCATCTTATCTTCCCATATATCCTCACTTCTTTTGGTGTTTCTCAAATTAGAGAAAGAGCAGTTGCCTTCAGTAGAAGTAAACATAGTGAGATAGAATGGAAGAGGTAGAATTTCCTTGCAGAACAGAAGCTTATCCTAAAAGTCCTAATTTACTTTTTGAATTATTTAAAGGACTTTTAGGTAACTTAAGAACACAGGTGGGCAAAGAGGATGCATATTGCTACCTTTGTCTTACTCATTTCTAAAGAATTTAGCCAAGTTAAATAAACTGTATTAAAACTCAATATTCTAATTTAACTAACTTGGTATCTGCTTCATTGAAACTGAAAGTGCCTGGCTCAGGAAAATGATCTAATCTGCTTACAATACAATATACAGTTAATAAAGAGACAGATTTGCCAGTAAAGATTTACAGGAAGTCAGTGGCATGGTCTAGTTTTGGCATCTTCATCTGTGGTGAGGAGAGTACCTTTGGGAGTTTTGAATACTTTCTTGAATTACATAAAGCCATTGGAAATGTTACGTTAGGATTGTCTGTTCATTCATGGCCTCTTGTAAGGACAGCCATGTAACAAGCTAAAGGCAGTCATGGAAGTACATATTGCGCGTGTTAAAAGCCACGCGTGTAATGAAACAAAAAGAGGGAGCTTGTGGTTTGGGCAAGTAGTTACATGAAAGAAACCCATTTTGGTTGAAGTCCTCCTCTGTGCATATTTTATTAGATCACCAGTGGGTAAGAATAAAACTAATCTGGCTAGAGGATGCACATAATCCATGCAGAACAACTCTCCCAACAGTTCCTGCAGCAAGGATAGAGCACAGAACTCAGATCTTTGTCTTTCAGTTTAGGCAGATGGCTCCTGTGCCAAGGTGCCTGAACTGCAGCAGAGATATAGGCGTCTAACCTAGCAATAGATCTCCCTCCAATGGACATAGTATGGGCCAGGGACAGCTGCTATTTGACAGCTAGAATGTGACCATCCTATTTTGTGGAGTATGAAAGGTGAGTATTGCAAATACAGGACATTGTACCTGGGGCCTCAAGGTGAGCGCGTGACTTGGAGCATACTGGGTATACTAGGCGAGAGGCAACCTTCCAGACAAGCTGAGAAGATATCTACAGGATTAGGCAATCCTAAAAACTAGGTGTACATAACCATGGCCTGGGAGATCAGGTCTTTGGTACCAAAATTTGGAGTTAGGTGTGCTGACTCTCACAGTAGATTTATAATACTTCTGAGCATACTTCTTTTTGTTTGATTATTATTTTGCAATTTCAAGTGCACTGTTCTAGCATCTAGCAAGGTTTCTTGCTGGTCTGTTTAGGGTTTGAATCCTGTACTTATGGGGTGTTTCAGGGCTGATTTTGTTGTCAGGGATTCCCTAGGTTGTCATCAAGACTATTAGTGAGGCAAAAGCTACACATGAAGGTGAGAGTAAACTCACACAGTGAGTTGGCTAGTAATGCTAATTTCTGAAACAGTGAAGACAAAATATGAGGAAAACCAATTGAAAGGACATGAAGTCAGTTAAACAACGCAGAAATTTTGCATATATTGTTATCTCATTTCTTTCTCTGTGCCAACATCTTTTTCCTAAAATGGTAAATACTCTCCTAATTGTCTTCAAGACTCCCTCTGACACTTCAAGAGGATAATTGCTTGAAGTCACATGGTCAGTCCATAGTAGAGCTTGTAACAGTTATTTATCATCCTACCATGTAGGGTACAGTCAAAAGCTACTGTGTCGTGCTATTTCTTGATACTACTAGTACTGTTTTATTGTACATCTTCTCAGTCACAAGGCTATATAAAATGTTGAATACTGGTTCTTTTGCTGAGAAAATAATTTTTTTAATATATTTTTCTGGGAAAAATACTTTTTTTATATGGCTGCACTTGATAATAGTAGTCCAGGCTTTTCAGGTAAGCATTTGCCATAATCAAACACTATACTTAAGTTAGAGGACTTTATTTAGTAGAAAGTTATGTCTTTACTTAAATGCTTTTAATCAAAGATACTACATTCCTCAGAAACTTTTTCCACATTAGGGAGTGATTATTAAGTATTAGCTTTGAATCTGGTTTATACAATTAAAAATAGTAAAAAAAGTCTTCCATTGGATCTGAAGAGGAAATATAAATGTGCCTGCATGCAATGAGAAGTACGTGACATTACCTAGTTTCCATGGCTATGAAACCTGAAATGTTAAGGCAACAGGGAATTGTTTAGCAGGCTTTCAAATTCTCTTCACTGCTAAAGCTTCCTAGAATAAGACCATAGTTTCCCATTGTTAAATTAGATTGAATGTGTATTTTCTTGTACCTGTGATAGTGCAACTATATTAAAGATAGTTTGGTGTATAACATTATTTGTGAATTAGTAAACACTGTCTGATCATTATTTTTATTTTTACAATGAAACCTGCTAAGACTGCATTTGCTATCAAACTATTTTGTAGAACGTAATTAAAAATCTTAATATTTTGGCAACATGGGAGAGAAGAGGTAACTGAGTGTACATCCATAAATGTAACATACGCATTATCAGACATATATATCCACCATCAAGCCAAGGTCATTTTTATGGGAGTGACTTTCCTGGGGCTCCAACAAAAAGCCAACACATAGTTACTGCCATTTTAAGAAACAATTTATAAAAGGGCAATTTAGCCAGCTCAGTAGGTGATATTCACAAAGAAAAGCAGAGTTTATGACTAGTCATTTAGATGCAAGAGGTAGCTCAAGTCCCCTTCTCTCATCACCTTCTCTCATCATTCAGTTCTGTGTTTGGACATTTGAATCAAAAAGGGTAGAAGTTCAGGGCAGGGACAGGTAAATTACAATGGGACTATTTACAGAGCAGCTACTTTTAAAATAAAACATTTAATTGAAAGTATTGCATGTTCAGAAAATTAGACTGTATATCTGACTTTTATATTAGCTGTCTATACAAAAAGAATTTGGAAGAAAGAACAAAACCATTAAATCACTGCTGGTAAGTCCTTTTTTTCAGACTAACACACTCTTTCAGTGCTAGGCAGTGAAGATAAACTATGTCTCTGTTACTGTTTTTATCGCAGGTTTGGATTACAGATTTATTTTCAATGACCTATCAAAATTAACTGGCTCCTTACTGTTCACAGTTTATCAGGATGCCCCAGAGCTACTTCAGCAATGAAGAAAGCAAAGCTGTCTGGAGAACAAATGCTAACAATAAAGCAGCGGGCCAGTAATGGTAAATTTTTAATCATTACCTTCTTAAATACTAATTCTCTGTAAACTAAAGTTATTGTTACTCTGTTGGGTTTTTTTCTTACATGTGTAAATCTACTGTCAGTAGAAGTGAAACCAGGTTTTATGCTGTGGAAACTTGAGACAGTAGCAAAGCAGTCAGACTGGCCTGAGTTATGTTTACATAAATCTAAAACTCTAAAATATTTTAAAGTAGAATATACCATTACAATTTTCTGTTTCACATGTCATTCATAAAAGATGGGTAGTTGATCTTATATTGTTGCAAGATTCAGAAGAGAAAAAGGGTTTATTTCCAGAGTGTCAATTCCTCATGAGCTCCCTTGAAGTCATTTGAAGCTGTGGCTCTGTAACCTCTGGCAGATGGACATGACCTTGTGCTATTTTAGCTTCAATAATGTTCAACCCTTTCTGAGAACCCTGAGTTGCAGGGAAGATGATGAAAGTACCTTGAGTAAAAGTCAGGATAGCACCCTGGTAGTTGAAGTGCAATGAAAGCAAAACGTAGGTGCTTCAGTTCGAATAAGTATATGCAAAAGACTTGTCTGGGAAGTGCCCAAGTCCTGAGTTTTCTTGGACAATTTTATGTAGTCACTTAGTCTGTGACAATGCATGAAGCATAAGAAGCGTAAGTGCTTCTTAACTGTGTTTGAGAGCCACAGAACATTTCAACACAGTGCAGGAGGCATTTCAGTCCACATTGCCAGCCCTGCTGGAGAAAGCATTGGCTATTGATGTTCAATAGCTGGTAACCGGGGAGTGGAAGATCTGGATGCAATTTTCTCTGCAACCTGGGTAGTATTGAAAACTGTATCTGCCACACCCAGGAAGAATGCCATAAGGAATGATATGTGGATATTTTGCGTTCTTGGAGGACTCATGGCCTGCCTGACCAATTCAGTTGCCTTCTATGATGGGATGACTAGATCAGTGGACAAGGGAAGGTCTACAGATGCCCTTTATTTGGACTTCTGTAAAGCCTTTGACATGGTCCCCCACAACATCCTTCTCTCTAAATTGGAGAGAGAAGGATTTGATGAGTGGACTGTTAGGTGGATAAGAAATTGATTGGATGGTTGTATCCAGAGGTCAACAGCTCAGAGTCCCAGTGGACATCAGTGACAAGTGATGTCCTTCAGGGACCTGTATTGATAAGAGTGTTAGTTAAGATTCTGTGATTCTATGAATATCTTCATTAATTACATGGATAAAGAGATCCAGTGCACCCTCATCAAATTTGCAGATAACACCAAGCTGAGTGGTGCAGTTGATACACCTGAAGGATAGGATGCCATCCAGAGGGATCTGGACAAGCTCAAGAAATGGGCCCATGGGAATCTTATGAGGTTTAACAAGACCAAGTGCAAGGTGCTGCACCAGGGCAACACCTGGAATCAATATAGGCTGAGTGGTGAACAGACTGAGCGCAGCCCTGTCGAGAGGGACTTGAGGGTGCTGATGAATGAGAGGCTGGACGTGACTCAGCAATGTGCACTCATAGCCCAGAAAACCAACTGTGTCCTGGGCTGCACCAAAAGCAGCGTGGCCAGCAGGACGAGGGAGGGGATTCTGCCTCTCTGCTCTGATGAGACCCCCCAGCTCTGGGGTCTGCAGCACAGGAGGGACAGGGACCTATTAGAGTGAGTTCAGAGGAGGCCACCAAGATGATCAGAGGGATGGAGCACCTCTCCTATGAGGAAAGGCTGAGAGAATTGGGATTGTTCAACGTGGGGAAGGAAATGCTTTGAGATTACCTAATTGCAGCCTTCCAGTACTTGAAGGGAGCCTACAAGAAAGATGGAGGGAGACTTTTTACAAGGTCATGAAGTGACAGAATAAGGGAGAGTGTCTTCTAGCTGAGAGCAGGTTTAGATTAGATAATAGAAAAAACTCATTACTGTGAGAGTGGTGAGGCACTGAAACAGGTCGCCCAGAGAAATTGCAGATGCCCCATCTCTGGAAGTGTCCAAAGCCAAATTGGATGGGGCTCTGAGCAATCTAGTCTAGTGAAAGGTGTCCCTGCCCACATCATGGGGGTCAGAACTAGATGGGCCTTTAAGGACCCTTCCAACCCAGGCCATTCTATGATTCTGTGGCATCCTTCTATTAGACTTAGGCACTGTGGAGAAAGGTGTGCAAGATTCACACTAGCATAAGAACTAGAGAGTGAGAACACCAGTTTCCCTAGTTTTATGTATTCAGACTTTGACTTGGGGAAAAAAGAGATCTCTCTTCCTAGGACTATTTTATGTTTTGTTATAGTAATTAAATGCATAAATGAATTAAACCCTTACAGTTTATTCCTGTCTGAATTTGTAGAAATGCGCATATCTTTAAAATTCTGTTATTTTAATATTTATGCCCTAAAACCTGAAAAATTGCTTCCATTTTACAAATTATTCCATGTATCATTTTTAATAATACACTTTCGAACCATGAACCATTCTGAGCCTTCATCAACCATTAAAAACAATTATATCACAATAAAAACATTATATCACAATATATCCCGGTACATCAATAAAGTTTCGCTTCTCAATTAGATACAGATTCTTTTAAATATGTAATATGAAGAGATTAGCCTAAGTTATTTTATTTTCCTTCAGAAGCTCTGTAAGTGGACACAGTCTTTAAATAAGTTACATATGACAATGGAGTGTAATCTGTTGCTGCAGGTACATTTTTTATAATACAAATTTAAATCAATGCATATAAAGTTATAGGTCTTATTGATCCTCTAGGCATTTTCAACACTCACTGGAGAATTACTGAAATTTTAAGAGCAAAAGTAGTGGAAAATCCCTTTTTTTTAACTTCAGAGTAAAAGTTTGAAGAATGCTTCATATTTCTTTTTTTAATGGAAATAAATTTATTTACAAATATGGAAGTAATGTATTCAATGAACTCTGATTTAAACCTTGAATATTTTAATACTCTTCTATTTTTATTTCACACAGGTATAGAAAATGATGAAGAAATTAAACAGTTAGATGAAGAAATCAAAGAACTAAATGAATCCAACTCCCAGATGGAAGCTGATATGATTAAACTCAGAACTCAGGTAACAGTTTTATGAAGCCCTAAATTCAGCTGCTTTTTCTACATGACAGACTAAAAGAAATACAGGAAATATGTTGTTCTCTTTTAGGTTTATTAGATAATAAAATACCTATCTGTGGTTTACTATTTATAAAATCATAAAACAATGTTCATTATGTTCAATGTTCATGCAATTTCCACATCAGTTATGAACAGTAAAAAAAAATAAAATAAGGAGTTGGCAAAATACATTCTTTAAAATAATGGCAAAAGCACAAGCTGTCATGCTTTGTATTTCCCCTTCATAAGGCCATGCCTTTCTAGTAGCAGTTAAAATATTGTGTGACATCATGGACTTTAACATAAGTTACAAGATGAAGGATCCAGATGAACACCGTGGCTTTTGCCAGGTCTTACAGAGGAAATTTAGACAGGGAAGTGAATACCTGTTACACTTCACTTCATCCCATGATATACTAAGTGTAGCTCTTGGCAGCAGTAGTGGTTCCAGAGATCTATGCTAATTAATTTAACGTTCCTTTCTTTGGAGAAATAAGGGGGAGGGCAAATAATCTAACCTTACACTATTACTTAAAATTCCATTATTAGCAGTCCTAAAACTGGATGGAAAAAAAAAACAAAGGAAGGAAATTAATTTAATTATTTCCCTAGCATTTTCCAGTGTCTAAGATCATTTCTGGTGTTTTTTTCTTCACATGATTTGAGCACAGACATCAACAGTGAAATTCATCACAGTCTTTATCAGGTTTTAGTCCCATGATCATAGTCATCCAATTGATGGAAGCAGAGTAAACCATTCCTTATTAGTTGTCTGCTGCTTGTGGAGAAGAGCACTGTGTCCACTCTCCTTCTCTTCTCCTCTTGTATACTCATAAATACCTATTCAACTTGGTTTTGCTTTGGCTTCTAAATCTTAGCCAAATTGATACTGAAACCTCACTTCTACTTCATATTTTATGACAGTTTTCTAATGTGACCAAATATAACTGTAGGGTAATAAGGACAAAATGTGCAAGAATGTAAAGCAAGAAGAATAGTCAATGGCAGAGAAATTTGGTCATAAGTTTTAAACCTGGTAGCTTCCAACTGCCTTATGTTTTCTTTTACTTAATACACTGTAGCTGCTACTCAGACAGATTTAGCTGAGATTTTAAAAAAAGTGAAGCAGTTTGGCTGTTATGTGTACATTATGTAAATGCTCCAGTTGTCAATAATTTACTGCATTTTTAATTTTATATTTGGCCAGATGAATTGGCAAATAAAATAATGCCATGATAACACTATCATAGGCATAAATATGTATTGAGTTTCAGAGATTTAGACAGAAAATTCACATCAAACTTTGATCTGAAATGAATACAGAAGCCAAACTTGAGTGGTCTCACTTCCAGCTTTCATATTTCAGACTAGTGTCATTGTGTATTCTTAGAAATCAGATTGGGCACTACCTGGAACCACTGCATGTTCTTGGTAAAAAAAAGCTCAAATGGTGGTTTTAGCATCAAGTTGAAAGGATGCTTTTCACACCTTGGTGCAGCAAATTTAGGAAAAGGTTAGAATGACTGGGAGTGATACATACTGTCATTAAAATTATTAGTAGGATTCTAAAAAAATAGAGCTACAAGAAGTCATGAAAATGGTATTTCTTCCCTTTCTACTTCCCAGATCTTCCTAAGACAATCCTGACAGGTGCTTGTCTAAACTGTTCTTTCCTTCCTAAACTAGAAATTCCACAGCCTTTGGGTTATCTGGCCTAATATTTACCTGTTCTTACCCAACTATCTACTAATGCCTAGCAGAGAACCCCAACTTCAGATAAAAATTTAGAGGCCTTAGTTTTAAATTCATACTCTCCTGAAGATAAGAAATTTACATTTCCAACATGTAGTCATTATCAAACTATTAAGAGGATCAAAGTCAACAGCCCCCTTTATTTGCAACAATAATATTATATTGAACATAGCAAAATATTTGCTGGTAAACTTTTGGCAAATCAATATACAATGGATTTTCGACCTGTATGATTGTAAGCACCAATGAAAGTTTTTCTTATGACAGAAATGGGAAATTTTTCCATGTAGAATATTTCTATTTAATAAAGTGAAAAGTCATGCTGCAGCCTTTTTCTTAGTTGTATCATTCATAAGTTGTCTCAGCTTTACTCAGCTGTCTTTACTTAAGGTTTTGGAGAAAGTATTTTTAATCTAAGATCTTCTAGTACATTTGTTCAAATTTAATGTGCAAGTCCAAAAGTTTGAGAGAAGTAGAAACACATAAAGGGAAGAAGGGAAAAAAAATCAGCAAATAATTTTGTATCTCATACAACCAGCAGATTACCGTGTTTTCAGAATAAATACAAATAAACATTTCTTGGTTTTAGGATAGGATGTAATGAGGGAAATCTCAGCCTTTAAGGAAACAAATACAATAAGAATGTCAGTTTTCTTAACAGACTTGCAGATGAGTACTAAATGAGATGGTGAGATATGCTGATCGGCTGCCACTGTATTTGCAGATACTCAGCATCTCATGAGAAAAGCAAAAAAGATCTATTCAAGTTGCATTGCTCAGAAAATCAGTAGAATGTCAGCTCCTGCTGAAGTTAGTGTGAGGCAGCTGCACTAAGCCATACTGAATGGGGCCTTCATTGGCATCAGACTCCTCACTTTGGTCTGTAATATAAAAAACAGTTTTTAGGGTAAATATTGGAGAATGACTGACTTCAATAAGCACCTGTGAAAGATGTTATGCATTTGCATACAGCATTGCTCTCTAATATAAACAAAAGCAAAACAAGAGAGGAGGATATGTGTCCAGGTTCAAAGCTGAAGAAAGTATTTCCACAACTATTATATTTTGTGGAAATAGCTCAGAATCAATTAATTGTGACAAAACCAAGTCCCTGCAATACTGTCAGCTTGGATTAACTGCTGTATAAACAGCTGTAGTCAAAGTAAGAGATACTTGAAGATTGTTTTATGTAGCCACATCCATTTTCAAAGTTACTTCTATCAACTTATGATCTGTATTTCCATAAGCAGACATCTAACTATCTGATTGTAACATCAATTTCTTAAAATTTACTCACCCATGGTCAGGTTAATAAGCACTTAAGAACCTCTTCCCCTTCTGCCTGCTACTACTGCAAAATCTTCTGACCTTCTTCTCAGCATTTTAGTTGTGACAATTCTTCCCACAGTCCATTCTCTTTGCCAGTGTAGAAACGGATAGAACTCATTTTGAGAAGTCAAAATGTGTTCATTTAGCATTTTTTCCATTTCACTGACATCTGTTTTCATCATTTTGTCAGTGCATTTTTGAACCTACACACACACAGAGAACACTGTACACTCTGTAATTGATGCTGAGAGTTATCATCCCGTGTGGAAAGTAAGAACAGGGCTACAGAGGAAAGTGCAGACAGATGCAAGTGAGCTCTGCATGTGCTCTTGATGAGTTGGACATAAGCCAGTGCTCATCTAAAATCCTTATAGCTCCATTAGCACAATGCTCTGCACAAGCTTGGAGAAACTGCCTCTCAGCAATGCTTTTAGCTCAAGCAGGGCACCATGCAAGGTCAGAGCTGACCTGTCTGGTCTCCTGGGAACACAGCAGAGCACATTCTCAGTTGGCTTCACCTGTACGTGTAGTCATGCCGCAGGGCTGTGGGCAAATATTCTTCACTTTCTTCAGTTTTACAAGTCATTGTATATATTGGAAACCTTTTTGAATTTGTACATACCTTGCAGCTTTCAAAAGCAGCCCTGTGAATTTGCAGAGAATTGAATTATACTTACAAAGAGCTAAACACTGGTAGCAAGGAGCTGTGCATGCTTAATTAATGATATATAGAAAGAGCTGAAAATGCAAGAAAAGTGTGACTTTACTGCAAAACGTCCCTAAGGTTGGCATCAAGAAGTCTAGGCGAACTTGCCAAACTAAGGTCCTTCATAATGCTTTTCAACTGTACAAGAAAAGCTCTAAAGGAGTGGAATTAAATCCAAGTTCATTCGCTCACTATTACCAGTATTAAAAAGACAAACTGTTATACAACACAGAGTAGGAATAAGAAAGCCTTAACAACAATAAGAATGGCAGACTGAAGCAAAACCTTTCTATGCATAATGAATAGACCTTTTCTCCTTTCCCTGGTGTTTCTGTTATCTCTCCCTTCAAAGAGTGTATGCTTTATACCAGCTTGCCTTATATTACATTGTACACAAATTTGTCCATTTTAGATTACCACAATGGAGAGCAACCTGAAGACGATAGAAGAGGAGAACAAAGTAATTGAACAGCAAAATGAGTCTCTTCTTCATGAATTGGCCAATTTAAGCCAGTCTTTAATTCATAGTCTAGCTAATATCCAGCTGCCACATATGGTAAGTGATTGAGAGCACAAGTTAAGGAATTTGGCGATCTTCAATTCACTTCATACAATAGATACCTTTTTTTATGTTTATGTTTCATCAACCAGTTGGATATTTGTGGTAACAGCACTGAAACCATAGAGATACATTTAACTGCTAAGAGACATGGAGGGCCTGTTCCAGTGTATCCTGTAAAATTAAGTAAGAACTAAATAGGCATTTTAAATATTATAAAAAATGGTGGCAATATGCCTTTCTAACATGTTATGCATGTTATGTTAAAAGTTGTATATGAACTACTATTTAATATCTCGTAGGAACCAATCAATGAACAAAATTTTGATGCTTACGTGACCACTTTGACGGACATGTATACAAATCAAGATCGTTATCAGAGTCCAGAAAATAAAGCCCTACTGGAAAATATAAAGCAGGCTGTGAGAGGAATTCAGGTCTGAACAGCTGCTATAGTGATGAAAATCTTGCTTAAAAAAAGGATGCCTCTTGTTTTTTGCTGCTGTAATTTACCAGAAAGTGTTATATATTTATTTCTGTTTGAAACAGTGTTATGCTTACAAGACTTCATAATGATTTTATGTCTTGCTTTAAAGATAGTAACTGCAGAATAGTTTTTTGAATACATTCACATTTTGTACGTTTTCATATAAGCTGACATAGTGTGATATGCCATGTAATGTTTATAGCTGCTAATGTATGCACATTTTTGGGGTATATATATTTCTGAAGAGGTAAGCTGATCAAAATAAATAGAGTGTAAATTCTTTTTAATGCTTTAGTGATTAAATGTTTTAGTATTTTGAACTGAAATGGACAAAAAAAACAGCTTTGAATGACAATGTTGCGGTCTGCGGCCACTTTTTAAACACTATCATTTTGCCTCATGTTGGAGGATTTTATGGGATTTAAGAAATACATTTTGTGTGCATATTGTTTCATAGCAAGAATTGGTTGCAAAAATGCTTTATTTTTGAACAATGCTTGAAAATATTATGTGACTTTTGTTTTTGAAGGATGGTGTGTGGTGGGGGCAATAAAATGAGGTTTTTTGAATTCCAAGAAAATGGCATGGATTAGATGTAAGATACAAAATGGGTAATTTATTGTAAGACAACATCAAGCCATGGAAACTTGACAGAAGATTCAAAGCAGCTTAAACAGCACTTTTTAATTAACTTCTAAGCATTACATGGTATGAATATGGGAACTTCCATTATGAAAAGAACTATATCAGAGGTGGACAACGTGAAGATTTCAGCTTTTGTTTTCAAATAAGCTTTGGAGCCAACATTCTCTTATCTCTACTGGACTGCTAGTGCCCCTCTGAACTATCTGTTATAGCAATGTAGTTCATCATTCAGAAATTCTGTGTTTTCAATTCAAGATAGAGGACAATATTTAAAAGTTAATATTGCCTTTTCACATCTTTAATTTTGAGATGAACACAAGTGATCTGTGTCTATTAGAGTTACTGAACTGCATTCATTGCTGT
The DNA here is from genome assembly GCA_013399895.1 of Serilophus lunatus. NCBI lineage: Eukaryota > Metazoa > Chordata > Aves > Passeriformes > Eurylaimidae > Serilophus > Serilophus lunatus. Next base: position 553,599 of record VXBA01002271.1, read on the forward strand.
CTTCAGTAGGAATTCAGTTCAGTAAAGATATTTCCTTTTGGTTTGCCAAGCATTTAATCCCACTTTCAACATATTAACATTTATATTTTGCTTTTTGTTGGAGAACAATCATTACTGCAGCATTCACATATGCTTTGTATTTGTTCTACTATTACCTATTGCAAAAATGAATGCAATCAAATTTTTAATGTAACTAAATATACTTCAGCACTTTTTTTGCTTTAAACTGGATCATTTTAAGGTAAAACTTATTTGTACCTTCAAGATTTGATTGTTTTCTTCAAAATGACTGCACTATATGTATGCATAAGACCACTTTTTATTACGACATTTTTCTTTTTTAAGTAGTAAATTTGGTGATGTGTTGTGTTTTACAGATGTTGAATTTATTTAAATTTGATAGCATATCTTTTCCTTCCATGTCTTGATGTTATGCAGAAAGTACAAAAGTACTTTAAAATTTTGTTATGAAAAAGATGGGTTTTGTAAAAAATAAAATATTTTTAGCAGAACAGGACTTACAGGGTCATTGTCCCCACAATGTGCCAGTTGACTATTTGCACTTACCTTGCCCTATATATCCATACGGAGGTGTGCAATTTCTTGTGTCATTAGCCTTGTGACACTAAACCTGAACAAATTATAGTGGAAGCCATTATGGCTAATCCAGTAATATTGCTAAGGGAGACTACAGGGATCTCACAACAAATATTCTGATACAATACTCAACCTCGGTATATATATATATGTATAAATATATGTATATCCCAGCGGCACTTTATACTGTTCACTGTACAAAAGCTTACAGTTTTCCACGAGGACTTTAATAACTAGCTGGGAAAAGATTATGTAATTACTTTGGGGCTCTGCAGTATCTTATCTGTACAGTGCCCTTTTTCTGTTGTGCTATTAGTTGTAGCTGCCATGCTCAGAATTGCCTTTTTGAGAGCTGAAGCAAGGTGCTTGTTGTTCACCTTCTGCCATATATATTGTACTTTTGCCCTAGCCTCCTTTTAGGGCTTTCATTGTTCATAATGGCATATGCATTTTTCCACTGCATTGTGTCTGCAGCTTCTTTGCCAATATAGTAATGCTTTCAGTAGAGTAATAGATAGTATCAGTTTTGGATTCTTATTGTTATCACCTATGTACAATGAAAAGGGATTTTAAGCACAAATCTGCTGCTCATCTAATGTTGGTACATAATATCAAATCAAAAGTTATCTGTGACTATTATATAGGGATCACAAAAGTGTCACATATTAGAATGCTGACCTTTCATATGAAATTATTGTGAGTCATCAGAGTTTATTTATTATAACTTATTGTTCATATTCATTTCTAAGTTAATTTAAGTAATCATTTATTAAGACAGAATTTTGTATAAACTATTTATTGTGCTCTCTGTGGAACTGAAGTTTGATTTATTTTTGTACTACACGGCATGGATTTGTTGACATTTTAATTTTGCTATAAATGTGTGGAATCACAAGTTGCTGTGATACTTCATTTTTAAATTGTGAACTTTGTACAAATTTTGTCATGCTGGATGTTAACACATCTTACTCTAAATAAATAAAAAAATGTGTTGCCACATTTGTAGCACAGTGGTTCTATGATCACTTTCAGCATTTTCACTTTATTTCATAAATGACTTTACAACATTGCAACAAAGAAATCCTCAGAGACCTTTTTTAAGAAGAAGCCTTGGTGATTGGTTCCTCATATTCTCCTTGCAGGATGTATGGCTGCCTCTTCAAATGATGCACTTCCACTCTACATAAATGCGTAAGGACAAGAAATTTGTTCGAACATTTTGGAACTTCCTAGAAAGAAAATGAATAATGCTTCCTTGGCCCAATTAGTATGATTGAAGTATTTTGTGCAATATATTTAAAGTTAAATACATTGCTAATCGGGTTCCTAGAACTCATAAATGAGGAAAAAGCCAATGGAAAATGAACCTGAGTTTGTAAACTTTTCCCTTTCCTTTGATCTGCATTAAAGACTTATGCTGCTTTTAGAACCAGGGAACTGAAGAGGAGAATAGCAACAGTCAGTTAACACTTCTGGTCATCACTACCTATGACAGGAACAGTGACCATCGATACACGTGCAATATTCTATACCACAACTTAGTCCATGTTACCCCTGCAATAACTTAACAACTGGTTTATATTCCACTATCAATGTTAAACCACCTAATTAAAAACATCTTCCTTGAAAACAAACAAGACTAATTACACAGAGAATTGGGAATTAGTTGATTTATAAGCATAATTACGACTTTACCATATGCTTGGGTTCCTGTATTGAGTATATTTTAAGTCCAGCATTATGCAGTGATATCAATAATTAATGTTGTACGTTATCCCTACATGCCATTCCTCTTAATTGCATTCCTTAGAAATCTTCCTAAATGACCGAGACGGGAGCACCAATACCAATTCTAGACTATCTCTCTGCCCCTAGCAAAGGCTGGTCAGCTGCTGGCAGGATAGGCAACATACATAGGGTTCAGGACACTTTGCACAGCAGAATACAAAACAGAAAGACAGGAAAAGCCATGCAGTCAACTACGGACATTACAGCAAGAAAGAGGAAGATAATCTGTGTGCTTTGTGTATGCACATGTGACGCATACATTTTTGTAGGTAAGGGGAACATTTTAGAAAATCTGATCTCCTTCTTCAGCATCCCATATAAGATTTTATTCTTAATCATGCATATATGATATACCCTGATATATTCTGTTTCTTATTAGCTTTATGGCAGTATGATCATGTATGGCCATAGAAGGTTTTTCATATTACAACTTGACTCTTCTTCCTGTGAGACTTTTTCTGGGAAAAAAACCAACCAAACCAAACCAAAAAAAACTAAACAAACAAATAAAGAAATCCACCCAAACAACAAGAAGCAAAGCTTTAAAAAAAATGAGAAATTTTAAAAGGTGAACAGATAAAATGTGAACATTTTGGGGGATAGTTGCATTTCTAATCTCCATATACCAGTGGTCTAGTATGATGCAGAGTGCATAAAGACATCATGTTCCCAATATTAGAAGGCAGCTGGGCAGTGGTACCTGAAGTAAAGCCCACTCCCTGCCTCTCTCTCCTGTCAACATCAGTATTTCTTCTAAGAAATCCTTTTTTTGCCAAAGGATATGAGTCAACTCATCTGGTCTCCTAAGACCATTTTTCTGTTGCTGTGATCAACATACTCCTCTCTGTCTCTGTGGCTTCTTGAACTTTCTTGATCCTACTGTGCCCAGAATCCCAAGCAATGTCTTCATATGTCTTCAATGTCTTCTCTGTTTCTATTGCCCAGAATTACATTGCATGTCATTACATCCTCATATTACATTTTAATTTTTTTTTTTGCTAATTCACTGATGCCTCTTAGACCTATGACCAACTGCTACATTTTGGGATAGGCTGTTATCTCTAAGCAGTCTCTAATGTTGTCTTTCTGTTCAGTCTATCACATCATCAAGTTTTTTATGTATGATATTATTTCTGTGCTAATCAATCTTCCCATCTTTGGTAATTTCTGGTTTTGGTATGTAAAATCAGTAATGGAATTATGTGCCTCAGAAATACCAAAAAGAGAGTAACAAAGGCAGAAACTGTATGCACAAAAAACTTCGAGCCCTGTCTTGTCACTACTATATATAGAGTTTTACTTTCATCATAGAGTTCTCTATAAATAGTGA